>ML436495.1:1123-37963 GCA_005239525.1 Nicotiana knightiana
ACCCAGGCGTTATGGGTCTAACGCCTGGGTAATGCCAGGTCCCCCCCAGGCGTTTTGGCTCTAACGCCTGGGTAACGCCAGGCCACCCCAGGCGTTTTGGCTCTAACGCCTGGGTAACGCCAGGCTTGTCCCAGATTCTTCCTTTTCGACTCTTGCACATATTTTCCGGCGTTTATGCTCTCATTTAGCTCGGCTTCCATTTTCAACTCACCTGCACATTAAATAAACTCCATTAAGCACACATGACGTGTATTTTTATCATTAAAACACCTAAAATGCACGGTATATAATGCTAAAAATCATGAATTCTAGCCACGCATCAGTAAACGACCCCGGAATGCGGATTTTATCGTTCGGATAGCTTCATTAGGTGATTTGGGACTTAGGAGTGTGTTTAGAATGAAGTTTTGATGTCCGGTGTAGAATTAGCTTGAAGTAGCGAAAGTTAGTTTTGGCGATTTCAAGTTGGCGGTGGAAAATAGGCTATCGGGGTCCGAATAGAATTTCGACAGTTGGAGCAGGTTCGTAATGTCATTTTGGGTATGTGTGCAAATTTTATGTTCAATCGGATGTGTTTTGGTTGGTTTCGGCATCGTTTGCGAAATTTGAAAGTTTCAAAGTTCATAGTCTTGAATTTGATGTAATTTTGGTGTTTTCGTGTTGTTTTTTCAGTTTCGAAGGCTCGATTAAGTTTGGATGATGCTATGGGGTTTGTCGGTATGTTTGGTTGGGGCCCCGAGGGGCTCAGGATTGATTTTGCATGGTTGGCGGAGGTTTGAACTTGGGAAATTTGCAGAAAATAGTTGTTGGTGTTAAGATGCTTGTGTGGCCGCACCTGCGGATGGGCAGCCGCAGGTGTGACGCTGTAGGTGCGAAGGTCCAGGCGCAAGTGCGAAAAGAGGCTAGGCAGGAGGAGTCCGCAGGTGCGAAGAGTTGGCCGCACCTACGAAGCCGCAGGTGCGAGAATTGGACTGTTAGTGGGTTTTTGCAGGTGCGCACCTAGGACCGCAGGTGCGGGTCTGCAGGTGCGTGGAAAGGTCCGCAGGTGCGGATTAACTGGGCAGAACAATATAAAACAATACCTCCGCAAAATTTTGGTTATTCTTCCATTGTTGCATGCGGGTGGAGCTTATTTGAGAGCAAATTGAAGAAGTTCTTCGAGGGTCTTTAGTGGAGGTAAGTTCCCGGACTATATAACTCGTTTTTATGCTATTTTGTTTCGGATTAGGCTTGTAATTTGAAGAATTAAAGTGGAAAAAGGTTGGGAAAATGGGGAGGAAGATTGGAAATTCTTTTGGTGATTTGAGTGGGCAATTATGGACCGATTGTGGAGTTTTTGGTATGTATAGAATCGTGGAAGGATGAGGATTCTAGTGATGTAATTTTATCGAATTCCAAGATTTGGTCTCGGGGCTCGGGTTTTGCCGAATTTCGAGAATTGTGTTAAAAATTTATATCTTTCGATTGGGTTTTGTTCCGTTAGCGTGTATTGATGATGTTAATCTGATTTTGGTTAGATTCAGAGCTTTTGGGAGCCGATTCGATGGGCAAGCGCATCGCGGAGTAGCTTTTGGGCTGTTTGAGGTAAGTAACCATTGGAACTCTAAACCTGAGGGTATGACACCACGTTATCTGTTATTGTGTTGATAAATGAGGTGACGCATATGCTAGATGACGAGCTTGGGGGCGTGCACCGATAGGGATTAGGACTTGGTCCATCCCGTAGCGACTATTAAGCTGCGTAGTCGATTTAAAACCTTGTGATATCCTATATTTTAGAAATTTATACTTGTATATGGGCTGTGAGCCATGATTGGGGCCTTGTGCTGACCTGTGTAGACCCTTAGGGGTATTTTCCATGATTGGGGAATTGTGCCTACCTGTTTAGACCCTCAGGGGGTACTTTTACACTATTCTACCACTATCTTGTTAGTAAATTGTAAACTCTGTCATGTTTCCTACTTGCTGTTATTTTTACTGTTATCACACTGCTTTGAAAACTCTGAAAAGTATTTGGGGTTGAGCCCCGTGAGTTGAGATAAATTGGCCAAGTGGAGTGTGAGGGTGACTGAGTCAGGCCGAGATCCGAGTATGTGAGTATAGCTATGGATCGGGATGCACGCCGCATCAATATATATGCGATTAGGACGAGCGTCGGGTATGTGAGGATAGTTATGGGACGGCCTGCACGACGCAACAATATATGTGTTATATATTATATGTGGGTCGGGCTGCACGCCGCAACAATATATGTTATATATATGGATCGGGCTGCACACTGCAGCAGTATACATATTGGATCGGGCTGCACGCCGCAGCAGATATAGCTCTTGGGTTGAGGTCCCGAGGGCCTTGGGGGTGTTTCGGGTAGTTAGCGGATGGATTTGGTTGTCGAAAAAGCTGCTGATGTTGCTAGTGTTGAGTTTCTGGTGTAGGGAGTGCGGACCTCAGAAAATTGGTGTAAACCGTGGAGGCATTATACGGCCGCAGTGGAAATTTTGCGGGCCGCGGAAGATAGAAGGCGGCCACAGTGGATTTGTGCGGACCGCAGAAGGTATGGTTCAGGGTCCGTAGTCGCGACAAGAATTACGCGGACCGTGCGCGGCTGCGATGGAATTATGCGGACCACGGTGAAGGTTCAGAGGGTACACTAAAAATACGGGAATTAGGGCTTTATTTACATTTTGGACCTAGGGAGATCGATTTGTGGCGATTTTTCGAGGGTTTTTTAAGAAGTTCATCGAGGTAAGTGATTCTGACTCATATTTGGTTAATATACATGAATATATCACTGATTTCATCATTTGATTAGTGCCTCGAGGTGGAAATTTGGGAAAAATTGTAGAAACTTCATAAAATCGATTTTTGGAATTTGAATGTCAATTCGAAGTCTGATTTTGACAAATCTGATATGATTGGACTCGTGAGTGAATGGGCCTTCTAGTTTTTTAAATTTTACCGAGTTTCGATGTGTGGGCCCGAGGGCCGGGTTTGAACCGAATTCGGGATTTTTGGTCTAATTGGATAATTTTCATATGGAATTCATTCCTTTAGCGTATATTGATGATAATATAATGATTTTGGATAGATTCAGAGCGTTGGGAGGCCGAGTCGAGAGGCAAGGGTGTCGCAGAGTAGTATTTTTGCTTGATTGAGGTAAGTAACACTTCCAAACTTGATTCTGATGTTTCAAAACCCTGAGCTATGTGTTATATTATTAGTATTTAGGTGACGCGCATACCAAGTGACGGGTGTGTGGGCATGCATCGTGAGAATTGTGGCCTGATTCATTCCATGGAACCACTTAGTGACTCTTTCTTGGAGTTATCCGTGTTTCTATCATGTGATTAAGTAAATGTGCTGTAACTCATGCTAGATATCCTGTTGGGGCTTCACGCCGATACTGTTGAGACTCGAGTGGTCATTTCTTGCTATTATATCATTAGTTTCATTGATATTCTGTACTCAGTCTTATTCATGCATATCATATCATGTCTCAGTCTCAGTGGTTAATATTTGGTACATCATATCATTATTTCGGGCTAGTTTCATGGCATAGTGAGTCGTATGTGTGAGACTGGAGGGTGATGACTGAGTGAGGCCGAGAGCTTGATTATGAGTGACAGTTATGGGATCAGGCTGCATGCCACAGTGGTTATGATGATGATTGTGATAACGGTTGGTCTGTAGGAGCCCCTCCGGAGTCTGTAACACCCCCAGTGACCGCAGTGATATTATTGAGGAATGAATCTTCCCTGGACATGGATCTTGTCTGAAGCATTTATACCTGGAGATAGATTTTCTCCACAGGGATGGAATGGCCTTCCTCGGTACTGAGTGAATGGTGTCAACGATGTGTATATATTCTGGGATGGAACTTCCCTGGGCCGTGTGAGCCGTATACAGTACTGAGTGGTTGTGAGGTTATTATCATTATCTGGATATGGATTTTCTCCATAGGCCTGGATTGGCCTTCCTCAGTGCTGAGTGACTGCTGTCAGAGATGTATATAGGGCCGTGTAAGCCATATACAGTATTTAGTGGACGAGCATTTGAGAGTGGGCGCACATTGTGCATTTCATATAGTGAATGCATTGGTTTGTAGAAGAAGTTGAGTTATATATCTTAAACTATTCAGATTTGTATTTACTTTATCACTTTGCTGTCTATTTAACTGAAAGCATGCCTACGTTTCTGTACCTTGATTCTATTACAATTTTTGAGATGGAGTTCGTCACTACCTGTCAGTCCATAGTTTGGACTTGTTACTTACTGAGTTTGTGTACTCACGTTACCTCCTGCACCTTGTGTGCAGATTCAGGTATCTCAGGCCACGGTAGCAGTTGTTGACTATTCTAGTCGCAGACTTTTTTATCGGAGATAGCAAGGTAGCTGCCTGGCGATCGCAGTCCTGCCTTTCTCCTTCCTTATCTCCCTTTTAGTGTATTTTTGGCTATTCTCAGACTATGATGTCTTGCTTATATTAGAACAGTTGTAGTATTGGCTCATGACTTAGTGACACCGATGTTGGACTTTTATTTTCTGCATTTTTGGTTTTGAGTTTATCTCTTTTATGAAATTTCAGTTTGAAAAAGGGCTATTATCTACTTTTAATGAAATATTGAATTGTTTTGGAGTGTGTCGGCTTGCCTAGTTCCTCGATCGGCTCCATCACGATCAGATTAGTTTTGGGTCGTGATAAGTTGGTATCAGAGCCTAGGTTACATAGATCTCACAAGTCATGAGCAGGTTTAGTAGAGTCTTGCGGATCGGTGCGGAGACATACGTACTTATCTTCGAGAGGCTGCAGAACCCTTAGAAAAAATCTCACATTCTTGAATTCTTGTCGTGCGAATCTATTGATTCTGGTAACTAAACTCCTATTGTTTCATTCTCTCACAGATGGTGAGGACCCACATTATCGGGCAGGATGACGAGCAACCAGTTAGGACCGCGAGGGGTCGAGGTTGCGGTCGAGGTCATAGTAGGGGTAGGGGTGCAGCCCGCGCGGCAATCGGGGTAGTACCTGTAGACCCTCCCATTATTGCAGATCAGGTCCCAACCGTAGAGGCTCCATCGGGACCATCTCAGGCACCCCAAGTGCCTATTGTGATTCCTAGCCTTCAGGAGGCCCTAACTCAGATCTTATTAGTTTGTATTGGCCTTGCACAGGCGGTCTCAGTTACTATGACTGCAGTTACTTCTCAGGCCGGAGGAGGCACTCAGAATCCTACCGCTCGCACAACTAAGCAAGTTGTTCAGGGACTTTAGACACTGGGGGCACCTCCAGCCCAGTTGGTTGCCCATGCTCAGGATTATGTGGTTCGAGTCATGCCTGATGACGAGCAACGTAGATTGGAGAGGTTTGGTAGACTTCCTCCTCCGACTTTCAGCGGTGCAGAGGGCGAGGATGCCCAGGGTTTCTTGGATAGGTGTCATCGTATTCTTCGGACAACAAGCATTCTGGAGACCAGTGGGGTCTCATTCACTAACTGCCAATTCTCAGGAGCTGCCTTTACTTGGTGGGAGGCTTATGAGAGGCGTAGGACTGTTGGTGCAGCACCTTTTACCTCGCAGCAGTTTTTGGTTCTCTTTCTGGAGAAGTATGTGCAACAGTCCCGTAGAGAGGAGCTGCGCAGGCAGTTCGAGCATTTATGTCAGGATGATTTGACTGTGATGCAGTATGAGATGAGGTTTTTAGATCTAGCCCGTCGTGCTGTTTGGTTAGTTCCTACAGAGTCATGAGGTTCGTGGATGGCATCGCATATCAGCTACAGATTCTTATGACCAGATAGAGGGTGTCTGGTGCTACTTTTGAGAAGGTGGTTGACATCGGCCAAGAGATAGAGTTAGTTTTCCGCCAAGAGCGAGTTGAGAGGGAGGCCAAGAGGCCTCGGGGATCTGGTAGTTTTTGGTGGTGTTCCTTCTGGAGGTCAGTTCTAGCATGGTAGAGGCCATCCCTTTAGGCATGCTCAGTCGGCTCGTCCAGGTCACTGTGGTGGATCATCTGGCCATGCCCTCAGAATTCCTATCAGGGCCATTCATCTCTCAGTGCCCTTCCAGCTCAAAGTTTGACTCATGCACCATCAGCTCAAGGTTCATCTATGCATGGTTCTTCTAGTGGGTATCCCGGTGCTCGGGGCTCCCTTCAGTCCCCACCGCCATTTGCTGAGAGAGGTAGCTTTAAGTGTGGAGATTTGGGTCATATCAAGATATTTTGTCCCCGCCTTACTGGAGTTTCATCTCAGCAGATGAGTCAGCCCTCGACTTCAGCTCCAGTTACTTCACCACCCACCCATCCAGCTAGGGGTGGGGGTCAGGCAGCTAGAGGTCGGCCTAGAAAGGGAGGTCGATCTAGTGGTGGTCAGGCTCGATTCTATGCGCTCCCAGCCAGACCAGATGGCATGGCTTCAGATGTCGTGAGTACAAGTATTGTTTCACTCTATCATTGAGATTCCTCAGTCTTATTTGACCCTGGTTCCATATATTCATATGTTTCATCATATTTTGCTCATTTTCTTGATATGCCCCGTGAGTCTTTAGTTACATATGTTCATGTGTCTACTCTTGTGGGCGATACTATTATTATGGACCGTGTATATCGGTCATGTGTGGTGTCTATTGGGGGTCTGGAGACCCGAGTGGATTTGTCATTGCTCAGTATGGTTGACTTCGATGTGATATTGGGAATGGATTGGTTATCTCCATGTCATGTTGTTCTAGATTGCCACTCTAAGACCATGACCTTAGCGATGCCGGGACTTCTGAGGGTTGAGTGGAGTGGTTCCATAAATTATGTTCCTAGTAGGATGATTTCATACCTAAAGGCTTAGCGTATAGTTGACAAGGGTTGCCTATCTTATTTGGCTTTTATGAGGGATGTTAGTGTAGAGACTCCCGTTATAGATTCTGTTCCAGTGGTCCGTGATTTTTCGGATGTGTTTCCTGCAGACCTACCGGGCACGCCGTCGAACATGGATATTGATTTTGGTATTGATTTGTTGCCGGACACTCAGCCTATTTCTATTCCACCATATCATATGGAACCAGCGGAGTTGAAGGAACTGAAAGAACAACTTCAGGAACTCCTAGATAAGGGTTTTATTCGACCTAGTGTGTCACCTTGTGGTGCACCGGTTCTATTTGTGTATAAGAATGATGGTTCCTTGAGGATGTGCATTGATTACAGGCAGTTGAACAAGGTCACAGTCAGGAACAAGTATCCTTTGCCTCGTATTGATGATTTATTCGACCAACTTCAGGGAGCAAGGGTGTTCTCTAAGATTGATTTGAGGTCCGGGCATCATCAATTGAAGATTCGGGATTTGGATATTCCTAAGACAGCTTTCAGGAATCGTTATGGCCATTATGAGTTCTTGGTGATGTATTTTGGGCTGACCAATTCCCCAGCAGCGTTCATGCATTTGATGAACAGTGTATTCCAACCATATTTAGACTCCTTTGTTATTGTGTTCATTGATGACATCTTGATGTACTCTTGTAGCCAGAAGGATCATGCTCAGAATTTGAGGATTGTATTACAGAGATTAAGCGAGGACAAGCTTTATGTAAAGTTATTCAAGTGTGAGTTTTGGCTTGGCTCGGTAGTTTTCTTGGGGCACATAGTGTCCATCGAGGGTATTAAGGTGGATCCGAAGAAGATAGAGGCGGTGCAAAGTTGGCCTAGACCGTCCTCAACCACGGAGATTAGGAACTTCATTGGTTTGACGGGTTATTACCGTCGCTTTGTTGAGGGATTTTCATATATTGCTTCGCCCTTGACCAAATTGACCCAAAAGGGTGCCCCATTCAGGTGGTCAGACGAGTGTGAGGAGGGCTTTCAGAAGCTCAAGACTGCTTTGACCACAACTCTAGTGTTGGTTTTACCATCAGCTTCAGGTTCTTATACCGTGTATTGTGATGCCTCAAGGATAAGAATTGGTTGTGTTTTTATGCAGGAGGGTAGGGTGATTGCCTACGCCTCGCGCCAGTTGAAGACCCATGTGAAGAATTATCTGGTGCTGATCTTGAGTTAGCAGCCATTTTTCATGCCTTGAAGATTTGGCGTCATTATTTGTATGAGGTTCATTGTGAGATTTATACTGATCACCAGAGTCTGCAACATCTGTTCAAGCAGAAAGATACTAATTTTCGTTAGCGGAGATGGTTAATGCTTCTCAACGACTATGATATCACTATTCTATACCATCTGGGGAAGGCCAATGTGGTGGTCGATGCGTTGAGTCGCCGATTAGAGAGTTTGGGGAGTTTAGCATATCTTCCAGCAACAGAGAGACCGCCGACATTGGATGTTCAGGCCTTAGCAGTCTAGCTTGTGAGATTGGATATTTTGGAGCCTAGTCGGGTGTTGGCTTGCGTGGTGTCCAGGTCTTCTATTTATGACCGTATCAGGGAGCGCCAGTATGATGATCCACACTTGCTCGTTCTTCAGGACAAGGTCCGGCGAGGTGATGATAGTGATGTGACTATTGGTGATGATGGTGTGATGAGGATGCAGGGTCAGATATGTGTACCTAATGTATATGGGATTCAAGAGTTGATTCTTGAGGAGGACCACAGCTCGTGGTATTCCATCCATCGGGGTGTCGCGAAGATGTACCAGGATTTGAGACAACACTATTGGTGGAGGCGGATGAAGAAGGATATAGTGGGATTTTTAGCTCGGTGTCTCAACTAACAGCAGGTTAAGTATGAGCATCAGAGACCGGGTGGTTTTCTTTAGAGATTAGATATTCCAGACTGGAAGTGGGAGCGGATCACCATGGACTTTATAGTTGGGCTCCCACGGGCTTCGAGGAAGTTCAATGCTATATAGGTTATTGTGGATCGGCTGACCAAGTACGCCCGCGTCATTCCTGTTGGTACTACCTACACTTCGGAGCGGTTAACCGAGATATATATATTCGAGAGATTATTCGTCTACATGGCATCCCAGTTTTCATCATTTCTGATAGAGGTACCCAGTTCACATCGCAATTTTGGAGGACAGTGCAGCAAGAGTTGGGTACTCAGGTTGAGTTGAGCATAACTTTTCACCCTCAGACAGACAGGCAGTCCGAGCGCACTATTCAGATTTTGGAGGACATGTTGCGCACTTGTGTCATTAACTTTGGGGGCTCATGGGACCAGTTTATGCCGCTCGCGGAGTTTGCATATAATAATAGTTATCAGTCGAGTATTCAGATGGCTCCATATGAGGCTTTATATGGAAGGAGGTGTAGATCTCCGGTTGGATGGTTTGAGCCGGGTGAGGCTAGACTCCTGGGTACAGACTTGGTGCAAAATGCTCTATATAATGTGAAATTGATTCAGGAGCGGCATCGCACAACGTAGTCTAGGCATAAGAGCTATGCGGACAGAAAGATTGGTGATGTGTCTTTTATGGTTGGGGAGAAGGTTTTGCTGAAGGTATCACCCATGAAGGGTGTTATGAGGTTTGGGGAAAAGAGGCAAGTTGAGCCCCCGGTTCATTGGGCCTTTTAGGGTGCTTCAGAGGATAGGAGAGGTGGCTTATAAGCTTGCCTTGCCACCCAGCTTGTCGAGTGTGCATCCAGTGTATCACGTTTCCATGCTCCGAAAGCATATTGGAGATCCGTCCCATATTTTGGACATTAGCACGGCTCAGGTGGAGGGTGATATGACTTATGATTTGGAGCCTGTGGCTATTTTGGATCGGCCGGTTCGAAGGTTTAGGTCAAAGGACGTAGCTTCAGTAAAGGTTCAGTGGAAAGGACAACCTGTGGAGGAAGCCACCTCGGAGACCGAGCGGGATATGTGGAGAATATATCCACGCCTATTTGAGATTCCAGGTATGTTTTTAGACTCGTTCGAGGATGAACATTTGTTTAAGAGAGGGAGGATGTAACGACCCGGTCGGTCGTTCCGAGAGTTATAGCCCCGTTTCCTCAATTTCTGCTTCTTTATGTGTTTTTCAGCCATATTTTATGGTTTCGGGTCGGTTGGTTCGGGTTCAGAGTAGTTTTGGAGTGGAATGAGACACTTAGTCTCCAATTTAGAGGGTAAAGTTAGAAAACGTCAACCGGTCGTTGACTTATGAGTAAATGATATGGGAGTGGAATTTTTATGAGTTCGTTAGCTCCGTTACGTTATTTTGGACTTAGGATCATGTTCGGAATGTATTTTGGAGATCCGTGGTAGATTTAGGCTTGAATTGGCGAAAGTTGGAAACTTTGGCGATTTTGGTCGGTAGTGTAAAATTAGATATCGAGGTCGGAATGGAATTCTGGAAGTTGGAGTAGGTTTTTAGAGTCATTTGTGGTGTCTGTGCAAAATTTGAGGTCATTCGGGCATGATTTGATTGGTTTCGGCGTCGTTTGCGGAATTGGAAAGTTTTAAGTCCTTATGCTTGAAATCCGAGAGTAAATTGGTGTTTTGGTGTTGTTTTGGGTGATTCGTAGGTTTGACTAAGTTTAAATGATGTTACGAGATATTTTGGTATGTTTGGTTGAGGTCCCGAGGGCCTCGAGGGTGTTTCGGGTAGTTAGCGGATGGATTTGGTTGTCGAAAAAGTTGTTGATGTTGCTGGTGTTGGGTTTCTTGTGTAGGGAGTGCAGACCGCGGGGGAATTATGCGGCCACGGTGGAAATTTCGCGGGCCGCGAAAGAGAGAAGGCGGTCGCGGTGGATTTGTGCGGACCTCGAAGGTATATTTCAAGGTTCGCGGTCGCGGCAGGAATTACGTGGACCGCGGTGAGGAGTGCGCGGCCACGATGGAATTATGCAGACCACGGTGAAGGTTCAGAGGGTGCACTATAAATATGGGAATTAGGGCTTTATTTCACATTTTGGCATGGGAACTTAGTTTGTGGCGATTTTTCGAGTTTTTTTCAAGAAGCTTACTGGGGCAAGTGATTATAACTCGGATTTGGTTAATATACATGAATATATCACTGATTTCATCATTTTATTAGTGCTTTGAGGTGGATATTTGGGAAAAATTGTAGAAACTTCATAAAATGGATTTTTGGAATTTGAATGTCAATTCGAAGTTAGATTTTGACAAATTTGATATGGTTGGACTAGTGAGTGAATGGTCCTTCTAGTTTTGTAAATTTTATCGAGTTTCGAGACGTGGGCCGGGTTTGAACCGAATTCTGGATTTTTGGTCTAATTGGATAATTTTCATATGGAATTCATTCCTTTAGCGTATCTTGATGATAATATACTGAATTTGGAAAGATTCGACGCGTTTGGAGGCTGGGTCGAGCTGCAAGGGCGTCGCAGAGTAGGATTTCATCTTGATTGAAGTAAGTAACGCTTCCAAACTTGGTTCTGAGGGTTCGAAACCCTGAGCTATGTGTTATGTGATTAGTATTGAGGTGACGCGCATGCCAAGTGACGGGCGTGTGGGAACCGTGAGAATTGTGGCCTGGTTCATTCCATGGCACCACTTACTGACTCTTTCTTGCTGATATCCGTGTTTCTATCATGTGATTAAGTAAATGTGTTGAAACTCATGCTAGATATACTGTTAGGGATTCACGCCGATACTGTTGAGACCCGAGTGATCGTTTCTTGCTGTTATCTCATTAGTTTCATTGATATTCTGTACTCAGTCTTATTCATGTATATCATCTCATGTCTCAGTCTTAGTGGTTAGTATTTGGCACATCATATCATTGTTTCGGGATAGTTTCATGGCATTGTGAGCCATGTGTGTCAGACTAGAGAGTGATGACTGAGTGTGGCCGAGAGCCTAATTATGAGTGACAATTATGGGATCGTGCCGCAGTGGTTATGATGGTGGTTGTGATAACGGTTGGGCTTTAGGAGCCTATCCGGAGTCTGTAACTCACCCCTAGTGAGTGTAGTTGATATTATTGAGGGATGGATCTTCCCTGGACATGAATCTTGTCGGAAATATTTATACCTGGAGATGGATCTTCTCCACAGGGTTGGAATGGCCTTCCTCGGTACTGAGTGACTGATGTCAGCGATGTGTATATATTCTGGGATGGATCTTCCCTGGGCTTTGTGAGACGTATACAGTACCGAGTGGTTGTGAGGTTATTATCATTATCTGGAGATGGATTTTCTCCAAAGGGATGGATTGGCCTTTCTCAGTGCTGAGTGACTGATGTCAGAGATGTATATATTCTGAGATGAATCTTCCCTGGGCCGTGTGATCCATATACGGTACTGAGTGCACGAACATTTAAGAGTGGAAGCATATTGTGCATTTCATATAGTTGATGCATTGGCATGTAGAAGAAGTTGAGTTATATATCTTAAACTGTTCAAATTTATATTTACCTTATCACTTTGAGTCTTCTATGTAACTGAAAGCATGCCTACGTTTCTGTACCTTGATTCTATTACAATTGTTGAGATGGAGTTCATCACTACCTATCAGTCCATAGTTTGGACTTGTTACTTACTGAGTTGGTGTACTCACGTTACCCCCTGCATTTTGTGTGCAGATTCAGGTATCTCAGGTCACGGTAACAGCTGTTGACTATTCCAGTCGCGGACTTTTTCATTGGAGATAGCAAGGTAGCTTCTTGGCGATCATAGTCCTGCCTTTCTCCTTCCTTATCTCCCTTTTAGTGTATTTTTGGCTATTATCAGACTATGATGTCTTGCTATATTTTAGTACAGTTCTAGTATTTTCTCATCATTTAGTGACACCCGATTTTGAGCTTTTATTTTATGCATTTTTGGTTTTGAGTTTATCTGTTTTACGAAATTTCAGTTTGAAAAGGGACTATTATCTACTTTTAATGAAATATTCAATTGTTTGGGAGTGTGTTGGCTTGATTAGTTCCTCGATGGGCACCATCACGACCGGGTTGGTTTTGGATCGTGAAAAGGATTAGCCAGCCCACTACCAGATGCCCCCACTCCACTAAATGAATCTCAATCTCGCACACATCGACCAACGCTGCCTCACCTTCCACCGATGGACAACCGTCTTCCTCCACCCCACCAGGCGAACCATAAGAATGGAAGACAATTATTTTCCCCAAAAAACAACACAAACACACACAACCCGGCTTTCTTGCAAAATAATCCTCACTATCAAACAGCGACTAGGCCAATTACTCAAAGGTCAGCAGGTATGTACTCTAACCCTACACAAAATATCTCCAATACCGCTAGTTTCCAATCAGATGGTAATGTTAATTCTCCAAAAAAATTTATCTAAAATATTTGGCAATATTATTTGATAAGGACTCATCCCTAATACAACCCACCTACACTCAACCAGACGACCCAATTTTGTGCCCCATCTCCCCACAAGCAGGCACATCCAAAATGGACCGACCCCATCGCCTAATCCATTAGGCCTATTAGACAACACTTTTGTATAACATATCCCACCAAATCAATCCTCTCCAATATCACACGTGGAAACTACACCCTCTCAACACACCTTACCCATGCACACCTTGCCTGACTCATCAACCCTACACCCTCTACCATATCCTAATCTTGTGCCACCTCCTCCACCCGGCAAACTAACTAACAAAGCCCATGATTACCTACCCGACCCGCCCACCAAAAATGCCTCTGCTACCATATCTTATCTATGGTCTTATCTCAAGCAGCCCCTCCTTTGACGCCACCCGCTCCTACTAATTCCTCTATGAGCCCAATCACAAGCCCACCGACAACTCCTTTTTAATGGAATTTTTACATTCTTATGCCATATAGGGAACTATATTACCCTCAATATTTAATGTTTGATATAATTACATATAGTATACCAAATTATTAATTATATACCATTAGTGTTCTTTAAAAATATTAATTACACTCTTAATTTAATGAAACCGTATATTCCTTCTAATCCTACTCCCCTCACGTTTCTCTCTCCAATTTCCACACCTTCACCCACGTTTCCCTCCCACACCCACGATTTTCTGGAACGAAATTGTATTATAGGCATACGATGGGACGGATTTCATGTTATCCAATTCATCTTCTTTATCTCTAACATCCTCTGCATCAGATGATCCATTAGAGCTCGTATTAAAATCACGGTTGAAGGCTACTTGAGTTGCTGGAGAATTCTCAATCTTAGCCCAATCATTGGATCTGAAAATATTCTCAAAGTCCATAAAAGATAGTTCAGGTTCATCTTTAATTTGGAATATGAAGCCTAGGAATCTCGACGTCAAAATATTAGCAACGAAATTTCATCCAGACAACATAACTCATAAATAAATAATCAATTGAATATTTACCAAACCATCTGTTAAGGTTCTTATTTTAAAAAAGAGAAGATTTTGATATAGGTTAAATACATTAACTACTACTCAAACTTGGCATAATATCATGTTGCCTCTTTATCTTTACGGTATACGTATTGAACATCTTAAATTATCTAAGTATGTGTTATGTAAGTCAATCGTATGAGATTAAACGAGATTACGACTTCGAGAGAGTTCAGGTTCATCTTTAATCTAAAAATAATCCACAATTTATCTACAAAGTATCTACATATTGGGTACATTGAATTTTAATATCCCAATTCCCATTCAATTGTAGTTTAATTGGGATTTTCGACATAATAGCGTTTTTTGCAGAAGATTTGTAGAAGTTTTAAATGTTATTGATTTGTGAAAACAGAAAACAAAGAATCTACAATCAGAATAAAAATAATCTACAATTTATCTACAAAATATCTACAAACTGGGTACATTGAATTTTAATATCTTAATTCCCATTCAATTGTAGTTTAATTGGGATTTTCGACATAATAGCGTTTTTTGCAGAAGATTTGTAGAAGTTTTAAATGTTATTGATTTGTGAAAACAGAAAACAAAGAATCTACAATCAGAATAAAAATAATCTACAATTTATCTACAAAATATCTACAAACTGGGTACATTGAATTTTAATATCTTAATTCCCATTCAATTGTAGTTTAATTGAGATTTTCGACATAATTGCATTTTTTCTACAATCAGAATAAAAATAATCTACAATTTATCTACAAAATATCAACAATCTGGGTACATTGAATTTTAATATCCTAATTTTTATTCAATTGTAGTTTAATTGGGATTTTCGACATAATTGCGTTTTTTCTACAATCAGTATACAAATAATATGCAATTTATCTACAAAATATCTACAAACTGGGTACATTGAATTTTAATATCCCAATTCCATTCAATTGTAGCTTAATTGGGATTTTCGACATAATTGGGTTTTTTGCAGAAAATCTCTTGGTAGAAAATCATTTAAACACAATTCCCGAGGCCAATTTGACCAGAGAGCATGTCAACTATCTCTGTTGCAACAATCGTCTTCTGTGTGCTACCCAATTCAACTTTGAGTTGTGATGCTACACTTTGATTTTTGCACTAAGACTCCAAGTAACCTGGTTGACAATATGCTTAATACATTCTGCTAAGTCCCTGTATTTCAGTGGGATCTGCCTGTCAATCTCAGAACTCTTAAAATACAAGAAATTTATAAATAAAAAGATTAGACCCAGAAATATTTATATTAAGAAAAAACACCCTTTTGCTTCTTTTAGCTATGGATTCTTCAGATTTCTCTTCTATTATTGTCAAGAAATGATTTTTCCTTTCTAGAAAACTAGAAGGGTCACTTTGTTTTCACTCATGGTAACAAGCTTTAAATAATTGTGTGAATTGAAAATGGTTTACGTATATGTATATGTAGGTATAGCTAAAATAAAAATAAAAGTGTATATTTTGTATATAAATAATGGAAGATTGATGAATAGAAAGAAGCAGAGAAGCTAGCTATAGCTGCAGATAGCGACGATGAAGATAATAAGTTGGTTTTTGTCTGTCCAACTCAATTAGAATATTTAGTTCCTGATTTGTAGCGCGCCGAATTAGGAAGGAATCAACTTCTAATAATTGGTATTTAATGAATGATATAATATTTGTAGAATAACTGTGAACATGATGGGTAAATATGAAACTATGTACATTTTTAGTAATAAAATTTCATATATGGTATAAAAAGGAAAAAATCCCTTTAATAATACTACCCTTCCTAATACCCATAACATTTACGGTCTACAAACGACTCCCCTTTTCCATTGTATCATGCCTCACTAATTCCACTTTTACTAGAGACGTCGACGTATCTCCAGAATATCTCCAAGACCCACTCAACCCCAAACCATACACCATCTCGACATGAACCCACCAATCCCAAACATGAACCCTATAGAGAGGATCTTCACCGCACAAACTCCATATGCAACCTCCGACCCCAGTCATGGCTCGAATTAGCGTTACAGAATCAGGCCCTGGCCTTCACAATGGAGGTTAACCACCAAGAGGTCATGATTCTCCTTTACAACCCATCAGACCTTGACCAGATAGTGACAGACAACATGAGGTTAGCCATGGACCTCTACAGTCAGTATAATTGGTTTCTCAAAACCAACACAACCACCCATTCCAACCTCCATCTCTCACAGCCTCTCAGCCTCCCCTTCTACCCCAAGCCACCTCAAATTTCTCCGACTCCATGGATACAACCTTACATCCTAGCCCCAACGCCCTTGAACACACTCCTACCATCTCCTATCAGCCCACACAACCTCTTCTCTCTACCCAGAAACCTCAAGCCTACTCCATACACACACCATCCCAATCTCGACGAACCAAAAGACCCCGACCCACAGGAAACTGCTGTGATAATGCACCAGTTCAGAGAAACTAGAACGGAGGTGATATTTCTCCGATAAATCCAATCCTATGTCCTCAAAGAGAAATATGCAAAAAAATTGTTTCTCATTGGTCAATAATTCTACGTCATTCCAACCCGAAGGTGGGCATATATGCAGTGGTTCTGAACCCAACGCTGCATGTAGAGGAACCACCACACCCCCTTCCCCCTAATATGAATTTTATCATCTGGAACTGTCGTGGTACTCACTCACCCGATTTTTGTAGAAACTTCCGTTATCTGTTGGATTACCATCGCCCAACCCTAATAGTTCTCTTAGAAACCCATCTCACAGATCATGCTGCTATTAGGGATATTTTAGTTTTACTAACATGGGTCAAGTGCCTGCTGATGGGCATTCTGGAGGCATTGTTGTTTTTTGGCTACATGAATTGCTTATTGTTGACGAAGTGGTTATGACGCACCAAGAAATATATTGCATGGTCCAAGTACTACCTCTTCTTACTAAGTGGTTATTTACTGCCATCAGTGTTTTAAAAGGCATTTTCAGGGTGAGCCCCGGGCGAGGTGCACCAAAAATACCCCGAGGTAATGGTGTGGAGCGAAAGTCCAAAAGGCGTATGCCCAACAATTTATGATGTACGCTCGGGCGTTTAAGGCGCGCTTTTTTGGTGATGTGTAAGCGCTAGAGGCTTTTTCAGATCAAAATAAAATTTATTGAATAAGTTCTTCATTTTATACCCAAATTCTTAATAATCAGCTTGGTAATTATTCAAAAGTTTTAAAAAGGAACTAAAATGTATTAAATTTAAAAGTCAATATCTTTTTTATTGATTTTATGGTCTTTCCCAATTCTTTATCTTGTCCGCTAGTCTGCTAATATCTTCCAAAAGAAACGAATATTCAATTTTTTTTTGTAAATACAAAGAGAACTTCATTCTCCTTCAGAGAAGTAAGTTCAAAGTTCAAATTACATGTTAGCCATCCTTTTTGTCCTCCATGTAAAAAACTTTATTCTTTTCGACTCAAGTTAGTTGTGCTTCTAAGTAGCGTATAATAGATTATTTTGACTAATTTTTTGTGGGGATGGAGAACATCTGTGTGTGTGTGTGTGTGTGTATATATATGTATCTATATATATATATATATATATATATTTATAGTTTTCTTCCATTTTATGTAATTTTACTTGTTTATAAGTATTTACTGTAGTTATATTATTTTTATAAAATATTAAAAATTAAACACCTATAGGGATATGGGGATTACTCCCCATGCCTTGGGGCTTACGCCTCGTTGAAGCATATGTAAAACGCCTCGTCTTACGCCCACACCTTTTAAAACACCGACTGCAATATATGCTAGTATTGTCTATACCGATCGATGTATACTATGGAACAATCTCAAATGTATTTTAGATACTTATAAATGCCCTTGGCTCATAAGAGGTGATTTTAATGAAATCCTACATGCTACTGAAAAATTTGGTGGTAATGGGCTATGTATCTCTAGATCAAACAAAATTTTAAATTGCATAAAATATTGTGGCCTTTTTGATTTAGGATTTAAAGGGAGTAAATATACGTGGACTAATATACGCTCGAAAGGCCATACAATATTAGAAAGGCTAGATCGCTTGTTTACTAATTATGACTCACTAATATCCCTAAAACTCATTCTGATCATTGCCCCATATAACTTTCCCTTAAAGGATTTACCCCTCCAACCACTAAGGTGTTTAGGTTTGAAACAATGTGGCTTCTCATCCAGATGTTCGACTTATGATATCTACCATCTAGCAAGAAAAGACTGACCACATACATACTATTTATTGCTTCACCAAAACCATCCAACAGTGGAATACAAGTACCTTTCGTAACATAGTTTTAGAAAAGGATATTACTTGCTGGCCTACAATCTTCGTGTCATTACCCTACAAGCTCATTACTACAAAACCTTGAATACAAACTTACCCAAGAGTACAATCATATTCTTAAATTAGAAGAAGAATTATGAGCCTTAAAGTCGGGCATCAATTGGCTAAATGAGGGCAATAAAAGCACAAAATATTTCCACTCATATACCCTACATCACCGTAGGAAAAATAGAATCACAACCATGCAAGATGCAACTGGTAACTGGTGCTATGATTTGCCCTCAATCCATGATACTCTGTGAAAACATTTCATGGGATTATTTACTATAGAATCCATCTCTTCCCACAACACCTTTTCTATAGCCATTCACCATGTTCTACGATCAGAAGCATGCAATACCCTTAGCAAAATCCCTAGAGGATAGGGAAATTATTTCAGTAATACGATCTTTGAAGGCACTTAAGGCACCGGGGCCGAATGGCCTGCACCCTTACTTCTACCAACACTATTGGAATGAAATTCAACGACATGTACTTGCCATTTGTCACCAAATTTTTGCTACCCAAACTATCCCTGAGAATATTAATTCAACTTACATATGCCTCATTACCAAATTTAAGAATGCAGTAACAGTCCACCATTTTCGCCCTATTAGTTTATGTAACACAATTATAAAATTATCACCAAAATTATTGTTAATCATATCAAGCCATTTCTGGACACACTCATACATCCCACTCAAACTAGCTTTCAGCATCACAAATGAGCATCAAATAATGCTATCATTGTCTAGGAGATAATCAATAACTTTTGCACAATGCGAGGTGCCAATTCTAGCATGCTACTCAAACTTGATCTTGAAAAGGCTTTTGACCACCTCAAATGGTCTTTCATAAAATATACTATTACGTACTTCAATTTTCCTGAACCCTTAGTACGCTTGATTATGTCATGTGTTTCCACCTTATCAATCTCTATTTTGACTAACAACACACCCACAACTGTTTTCAAACCTTACAGAGGTATCCGACAAGGAAATTCTCTATCTCCATACTTATTCATCCTTTTTATGGAAATGCTATCTAGAAGCATTCATGTCTCTCTAGACTACAACTCCTGGCTCCCTATTACTTTATCTCCAATGGGTCCTGCACAACAATTATCAACACTCTTCGTCATTTCTCAGACCGGTCTCGCATGAAGATTAATTTAAACTAAACCAATATATTTTTCTCCTATAACTTCTCCCAACACCTTAGAATTTCAATACTTTAGCCCTTCAACATGTTGGAAGGTAAACCCTTTGGAAAATATAAAGATTTCCTATTTTTCTAAAGAAGCTAGCAAAAATGGACTTCCTTTATCCTTGATAATTTTAAGCTTCGTTTAGCAGGGTGGAAAACCACTTTTCTTACTCTGGCAAGTCGTACCACCTTCACTAAAAGTATTTTTAATTCTCTCGCAAATCACGTCATGCAATGCATTAAGCTCCCTCCCTATATCATTAAGTATCTTGAACGCTACTAGCAAAATTTCCTCTGGGGTACAACTGACCACAAAAAAAGATTACATCTTATTAAATGGGATATACTCACTACCCAAAATCATGGGGGGGGAGGGGGGTGGGGGAGGGTCTTAGGCATTCAAAATTGTTCCTTAAAAATAATGCTCTACATGCATTGCTTGTGTGGTGTCTATTTCAATCCCCACTACTTTACGGGCCTTTATCCTCATTTCTACATAATGTAAATCTAGAACCAGAAGATCAACCCATTCTTCATTTATTTGGCGTAACATCACACTAGGCTGGATTAACGGTCAAAAAGGAGCCCTTTGGAAATATACAATGGTAATTTTGTAAATTTTTGGCATGACTCGTGGTTTGCACCAAATACAAACCTCAGATCCCTTATTTGTTCCCCCGTCGCTCATCGTGAAAGTACGTTATCCGTTGCAAATTTCATTACCAACAAACACCAGAATCATTCCAACCTATCTTTTGATCTCCTTCCTCGTATCACTAATCAAATTTGCAGCATTTTCCTACCCCAACATTCTATCACTAATGATACACTGTCCTAGGCCCTTACCAACATGCCTTTTTACCGTTAAATCCTATACCTTTCCCTATTAAAACAAAAATACAAACACCACTTTCACATGGATTTGGAAGTTGTATATTCCTCCCAAAATTGTGCATTTCCTATGGTCATGTAGTCATGAACGTCTGCCCACAAAAGCTTATATGTATAAGCTTAGCATTACTCTAGATAATTTGTGCCATATCTGTCACCACGAGGAGTCCCTCCAACATATCTTTCTTCAATGTACCAATTCCAAATCGCTTTGGTCACAACTTAATATTTTACATGAGTTAGAACGCAATTATAGTCACCCTACTAGCGGATACAATGGTTTTACACGATAACTCACTTACGGTATACTGCCTTACCTATTTCACTACCCCTACTATATTTGTACCGTTCTGTCTGTGGAATTTATGGTTAACTCGTAGTTCCAACTTGTTGAATCAAGTCACTGCATGGTTTTGAAGATTGACAAATGCCAACCTAGTTGAACCAGGTCCATCAGGTCAAACATAATCAAACAGACCCATTGACACGAGAAGCGTCCATGCACAGAAGATAAACATTATCTGTGAACTAAGAGGTTATCTCCTAAGTGAAAAGGTTGCAAATTGATAAAAAGATGGAGTTCGATTTCAGGAAGGACAGAATCGAGATCAAGGAAGTTGAGATAAACTCAAACTCTTCCACCAAGGAAGAGTTGGATTAGAACTGAACAACAACGTCTCAACTACTGACTCTATAAAATGTTGAAGCATTCCTGATGAAGAAACAACGCACAAACATAGAAGTGAAACAAGAACTGGACGCAAAATTACCAAAGCAATTTGGCAAGTAGAATCCTTGTGCGACACAAAAGCTAGTTGAACCAGCTAGAAGAACCAATTCCATCTGTTGTCTTTTAGTCTAGTTTATTCGTAGTAGGTGATTACATATTGTATCTTTTAGCTTTATCTAGAAGCATTTGAAATAGGTACACATTGTTCAAGTTAGAGTTAACTTGAAGTTTGTCGCAAATAGCTAGAGGCTAGTTTTCCACAAAGGGATTAGAGTTAGTCCTTAGGCTTACTAAATAGTTTATTTTGTAAATGCTGTTTGGCTCGTTGACATAGTGAAGAGTTTGGGAAAATCCTACTGGGAAGTAGGTCGTGGTTTTTTCACCTTTCAACCAGGTGTTTTCCACGTAAAAATTGATGTGTTCTTTAAATTCTGTAATTACTTTTCCACAAACTGTAGAAGTTGGAACACCAAGAAGAACCATGTTCTTCTATAGAGACTGCATTCGAAAATTGGGAACCACACAAATCACCCCCCTCTTGTGTGGTATTGACATATAAAATATCAATTAGTATTAGGCCACCACTGGAAAGATCAAAATGAGTGCACCACCTGGAAATTGGGAGGGTCAAACAACTACAAGGCTACCACTCTTTAATGGCAAGTATTACTCCTGGTGGAAGAACAGGATGAAGGATCACTTGATTGGAGAAGATTATGAACTTTAGGACATAGTCACTGATGGTTCTCTAGCCACCATGAAGAAGACTGCTGAAGGAGAAGATGTACCAAAAACTAGAGCTGACTGCACTGCTGAAGATCTGAAGAAATGGGATAACAATGCTACGGCCAAAAAGTGGCTAGGTTATGGACTAGGTCCAGACGAGTATAGTAGGATTCAAAGCTGCACCACATCCAAAGAAATCTGGGATATCTTACAAGTAGCTCACGAAGGAACACCTCAAGTGAAAAGACCAAGAGGTACTCTACTATACTCTCAGTATGAAAACTTAACTATGAAAGAAGGAGAGACAATTCAAGAAATGTACACAAGGTTCACAACTCTGACCAATGAACTTAAGTCTCTTGGTAGAGTCATTCTTGAAGAGGACAGGGTAGAGAAGATCCTGACAAGGGTCTTACCAATTTCCTGGGAAAGTAAAATCACTGCTATCCAGGAATCCAAAAATATGGAAACCCTCAGATTGGACGAGCTAATTGGAAACTTACTGCCTATGAACTTAGAAGGCAGGCAATGAAAATGGATGCTCTAAAGAAGGAAAGGAGTCTAGCACTGAGAATTACTGAGGGAGCAGATCTGGAGGAAGATGAGATGGCCATGATTACCAAAGAATTCAAAAACTTTCTCATAAGGAAGAAAGGCATCTCTAGAGGTAGAAACTACAACAAAGCAAAAGCTCCAGAAAGGCCAACCAACGAGGGATGCTACAAGTGTGGAAAGACTGATCACCATATCAAGAACTGTCCTCAGTGAGAAGTGGAATGGAAAAATGAGAGGTTTTAAAGAAGGAACAGGAAGAAGGAACTGGTCCAACCCAAGAAAACCACAACAGAAGCTATGGTTGCTGCTTGGGGGGAAAGCTCATATGAAGAATCAGAAGATGGTGAAAGTGATGAACAAACGCTCATGGCAATTGGCGAATCTGATGAGGAATCATATGAAGAACCAGAGGTAAGTATATCCTATCTCAAAAACAAAAAAAAGTTCCTATCTAAGATGTATACTAAGAATGAACAGATAAGGACACTTAAAGAAGAATTTGGTAAAGTCAAACATGAATTAGATCGAACTTGTAAATGGAATAAATCCTCTGATGCCTTGACATGGCTTCAAGAAAATCATAGTAGCAACCGGAGAGGAATTGGCTTTGGGAGTGAATTTCCCAAGTGGGATCCCAAAAGCAAGTATCTCACTCTCCCTGAGAATAAAATTTGCACCCACTTGGACCTTATTTCTGACATCTAAAGATGAAGCATTTGATATGTTCACTTCATTTCTTAGAAAAACTCAAAAATAGTTAGGAAATCAACTAGCATCAATAAGACCTAATCATGGTACTGAATTTGAGAATGCAAAGTTTGCTGAATTCTGTGATGAACATGGTATAAATCACAACTTTTCTGCCCCTAGAACACACAGCAAAATGGGGTTGTTGAAAGAAAGAACAGAACTCTTGAAGATATGGCTAGAACCACGCTTCTTTCTAGAAAACTACCCTATAGCTTCTGGGCAGAAGCAATCAACACTGCATGCTACATAATAAATAGATGCATGACCAGACCACTGGTACAGAAAACTTCTTATGAATTACTTAAAGGGAGAAAGCCCAATATATCCCACCTTAGGGCTTTTGGATGCAAGTTCTTTGTGCACAACAATGGCAAGGATTCCCTAGGTAAATTTGATCCTAGAAGTGATGAAGGTGTATTCTTGGGATATTCATCACATAGCAAAGCTTATAAAGTATATAACAAAAGAACTATGTGTGTAGAGAAGAGTGTGCATGTTGTTTTTGATGAAACTAACACTCTTTCTGAGAGACAGGAACCAGAAGATGAGGAGCTTGGACTGGTCAGAAGCAGTGAACAAATTGAAGCAATTATGGAAGATGGAAAAGATGATGGACCAGGACAAACTACGCCAAGCAACATGACAGGGGGAACTCAACAGAAAATCACTCTGGACCTTGGCCCTGATCCTGCTCCACAACAATTGGTGCTCAAACTACACAGATATCAAAACTCTCATCCTCTTGAGAACATCATAACAGATTTGACATCCAGAATCAAAACAAGATCATCCTTGAAAAATCTGCGTGCGTTTGATGCCTTTCTATCCTTAATCGAACCAAAGACCATTGTTGAAGCTTTACAGGATGCTGACTGGGTAAATATCATGCAAGAAGAGCTGAATAAATTTGAAAGAAGTCAAGTATGGCACTTGGTACCCAGACCACTAGAAAAATCAGTGATTGGCACAAAGTGGTTCTTCAGGAACAAACTCGATGAGGATGGAACGGTTACAAGAAACAAGGCCAGACTGGTTGTCCAAGGATATAGTCAAGAAGAGGGAATTGACTATGATGAGACCTTTGCTCCTGTGGCAAGACTGGAGGCAATCAGACTTCTTATAGCATTTGTTGCGCACATGGAATTCACTCTCCATCAGATGGATGTAAAGAAAGGAGACACCTGACCATGTATACAAACTTGACAAGGCTTTGTATGGACTAAAACAAGCACCAAGAGCATGGTATGAGCGGCTATCGAAATTCCTGCTAGAACATGGATACAAACGAGGTAAAATTGATAGTACCTTGTTCTTAAAGGAAAAAGGTAAGGATCTCCTGGTTGCGCAAATATATGTGCATGATATCATATTTGGGGAAACCTCTGACAAATTGAGTAAGGAATTCGCTAAACTTATGGGGAATGAGTTTGAGATGAGTATGATGGGTGAGCTAAACTTCTTTTTAGGCTTGCAAATAAAGCAAAACTAAAATGGAACAATGATCCATCAACAGAAATATGTGAAAGAATTACTCAAAAGAGTTAAAATGGAAGACTCAAAAGAAATTGACACCCCCAAAGCCACAACTACAAAATTAGATGTGGATGAACCTGGTTCATCTGTTGATCAAAAGCTATACAGAGGGATGATTGGGTCTTTATTATATCTCACTGCCAGCAGACCTGATATTGTGTTCAATATAAGACTGTGTGCTAGGTTACAGGCAAATCCAAAGGAGTCCCATCTAACTGAAGTGAAGATAATTCTGAGATATCTGAAGGGCACTACTGATTTATGTCTTTGGTATCCTAAAAGTAGTAATTTTGACCTTGTAGGATATGCTGATGTAGATTATGCAGGTTTCCTGGTTGATAGGAAAAAAGTACCTCAGGCATGGCTCACTTTTTGGGCTCTTGCCTTGTGTCTTGGGCCACCAAGAAACAAAACTCAGTAGCCTTGTCTACTGCTGAGGCTGAATATGTGGATGCAGCCTCATGGTTTGCTCAGTTGCTATGGATCAAGCAACAACTCATGGATTTTGGTATAGAGGTTGGATGCATTCCTATTTTCTGTGACAACACTAGTGAAATTAGCATGACGAAGAACCCAGTTCATCATAAGTGAACTAAGCACATAGATGTCAGATACCATTTCCTAAGAGATAACTATGGAAAAGGAATGATCTCAATTCTGTGCTACTCGCAAACAAATTGCTGATATATTCACTAAGCACTAAGTAGGGAGCATTTTGAGAGAAACATGCTAGAATTAGGGATGGTTAAGATCACTTAATTGAAAAACAAAAATGATTTTTTTTTTGGTTAGAAACACTAAAATAGGTAGCTAACCAGAATAATCATTGCTCAGTATCATGACTTTACTGCCATACTCTTTTGCCATTTATTAACATGATTCCGTGGCTACTAATGATGTTTTTTATCTTTGTAAATTGAGTCAAAATTAAAGACTATAAAACGATGGACCTGGTTCATTGTTGCTGGTTCATCTAGCTGACAAGGTAGGTGCTCATCACCATACACTTATTGAAATAATTATAGTCACATATGAGTAGGAAGCTATCTATTTGGTTCATTTCAAATTCTCAGTACTTATCCCAAAATGAACCAGTTTCAAAGAGTCCCATTGAGCATTACGAGGTTGGTCTTGACGAAACTGGTTCAAATTCTCTACCGATACACAGCTCACATTCTCCAACCAGGTCTTCAACCCCCCAAAATCCTCCAGTTCCTAAATCTATCCCTGAACCCACTCCTCACCCAAATCAGTCCCAACCGTCACACCTAGCCCCACTCCAGCCCCCAGAAAAGGTAGAGTAAAGATGTTGGCTAGGAAAACAGTTCCCTCTGGTTGTCATGCCAGAAAATTGAATGAGATACTTCAAGCTAGCAAGGTCCAAGACTCTAAATCTTCCAGCGAGTCGTTCAAATCTGCAAATGAGGATGAAGCACCTGGTTCATCTGGCACTGAAAATGGAAATCTTGAAGTTGGGTCTGCAACTGAAATGGATGAAAACATGTTTATCTTGATTGGGTCAATAGTGGATGAAGAGGTACCGGATAGGCGAAGAAAAATTGGAAAAAACATAAACATTGAGAGAGAGAGAGGGAAAAGGCAGTTCAGAAAGGGGATATGGGAAATAAGGTGCCACTCTGGAAATTGGTAGCCCCGCTCCTGTGATTGTTGAGGAATGAGTCAAAGTTTCAGGGGGAAGCAATTTTGGGGAAGCAGCAGCAGGTCTGGAAAGTCTACAACAAGCAGTAGATGAACCTGGTTCATCTATTGAGGAAACATTGGCTGAGTTGATGAAAAAGTTGGGTGAGTCCTACAATCCCAAAATGAAGAGAAGTCCAAAATCCAAGAAATCTAATACCCCGGTTCCAACCAAGAAGAGGAAAGCTTCATCATCTGCTGATGCTCCTGCCTCAAAGAGTCATGTTACTAGAATCACAATTAGGAAAGGAGAAGAAGAATTGGAAAAAGCTTTGAGAAAGAGCAAGAAGAAGAAGAAGTCTGCCAAGGGAAAGGCAAAAGTTGGAGAGCCTGTTGAGGCAGTTCATGTTGATGACGATGAGATGGACCTGGTCCATCAGAAGGAGCAACCAGCACCAGTTGAGGTTGAGACACCAAAACCCAAGAAAGCTAAGGCTTCTTCCAAGAAGTCAGCATCTGTGTCTGCCACACCCTCAACAGTTGCAAAGAGGACCAGGTCTTCGTCAAAGAAAGTAAAGATTGTTGGTGATGAGGAATGGAGTGGAAAATAAGAGGAATTGTCTGGTGAAGAGACTGACAAACTCACAATGTTTGGTAAGCGTACTATCTTGAAGGGGAAGCTGTTTAGAGACCTTGAAGAGTCAGGGATGATCTTCCTATTGGATACCTTTGATGTGCAAAGGTGGAAGGACATGGTTCTTCACCTTGAGGGAAGGCTATCTAAGAATGAGTTGGTTGAATTTATGGCCAACGCAGTTGTCAAAGATGGCAGAGTAACCTCCGAGGTTCAAGGGGTTGAGATTTATTTTTATGCAAAGGAGTTGGGGAAGATACTACATATCCTTTATGAGGGTTATGATGATTACACAAGACAAAGGTGGCCTAATCTGGATGATTTGCCCTTAGCTCTTCAAATCACAAGGTCCTTTTGTAAGAATGAGCAACAACTGGAGCCCAGAGCTGTTTTTAAGAGTTAGATAGGCCTCAGCACAAACTGTTCTTCAAGTTTGTGATGAAATTTCTGCTGCCTAGGCAAGAGCGAAGGCACATTGCCAGCTACATGGATCTCACGCTCATGAAGTTCTTGTATAGGGGTAAACAGATCAATTGGCCTACCTTCATCATCCAGCTCTTGGACATGGTTGTAAATGGAGCCAAGGCACATGCTATACCTTATGGGTTTATCATGACTATTGTGCTTGCTCACTTTGAGGTTCCAGTGAAGAATGCTGAAATGGCTACTACTAAGGACTACTTGGGAAAGAATACGTTGCTGACCTGTGACTACACTGTTAATATTCCTGAGGATGAACCTGGTTTATCTAGGAAACTGCCTGTTAATAGCAAGGTCAGGACGCTTGTGCAGGACGGTGAAATCAAGGATGCAGAGATCCTTCATTTGAAATCTTGCCTTATTGAGGTTGAAGCTGAGCAGGATTCTCTCAAACCTGAATTAGCCAAAGAAAAGGAGAAGAATGAGGGTGTTCTTCATCAAATGATCTCTCTTCTTCAAGCCAAGGCCACAAACTCCTCTGCCCCTTCACATCCTTAGGAGTCCAGTGCCTCCAAAAACCCCCTCTATGACCTAGTTTGGGATTGTTCTGCTTTTTGTTTTCTATTTTGCTCATGGTTGCGACTGTTCTTAAATCTTTTTGTGTATGGTGCCTGCTCTGCTGTCTAATCAATGAATGTTTCTGTTTGGTTATTGATTTTGTCTCAGTTTCTTAAATAGCTTACATTTGATTGGTTTCCTTTGATGATAATTCATGATTTGCATCTGGAGTTGCCTCAATGGCCATTAGTAATTGTTAATACATCTGATAAGTTTATCATTTTGCAACTTTTCGATGATGCCAAAAGGGGGAAGATTTGTGTTTTTCCAAAATTTTAATGCTTTTTGTGATATTTATAACCTAATGAACCTGGTATCTCTATGATGAATGCTTAAATCTATAAAATGTGTCTATGTTGGATTGAAGTATGTATAGGGTTAAGCACATAGTTTGTCATCATCAAAAAAGGGGAATTTGTTGAATTAAGTCACTGCATGGTTTAAAGATTGACAAATGCCAACCCAGTTGAACCAGGTCCATCAGGAAAACATAGTCAAATAGGCCCATTGGCACGAGAAGCGTCCATGCATAGGAGATAAACATTATCTGTGAACTAAGAGGTTATCTCCTAAGCGAAAAGATTGCAAATTGATAAGAAGATGGAGTTCGATTTCAGGTAGAACAGAATCGAGATCAAGCAAGTTGAGATAAACTCAGACTCTTTCACCAAGGAAGAGTTGGATTAGAACTGAACAACAACATCTCAACTACTGACTTTATAAAACGTTGAGCATTCCTGCTGAAGAAACAACGCACAATCACAGAAGTGAAACAAGAACTGAAAGCAAAATTACCAAAGCAATTTGGCAAGCAGAATCCTTGTGCGACACAAAGGCTACTTGAACCAGCTAGAAGAACCAGTTCCATCTGTTATCTTTTAGTCTAGTTTATTCGTAGTAGGTGATTACATATTGTACCTTTCAGCTTTATCTAGAAGCATTTGAAATAGGTACACACTGTTCAAGTTAGAGTTAACTTGAAGTTTGTCACAAATAGCTAGAGGCTAGTTTGCCACAAAGGGATTAGAGTTAGTCCTTAGGTTTACAAAAGAGTTTTTTTTGTAATTGTTGTTTGGCTCGTTGATATAGTGAAGAGTTTGGAAAAATCCTACTAGGAAGTAGGTCGCGGTTTTTTCACCTTTGAGCCAGGTGTTTTCCACGTAAAAATTGATGTATTCTTTAAATTCTGCAATTACTTTTCCGCAAACTGTAGAAGTTGGAACACTTAGAAGAACCAGGTTCTTCTATAGAGACTGCACTCGAAAATTGGACACCACACAAATCACCCCCTCTTGTGTGGTATTGACGTATAGAAAATCACAACTCCTTCCATAATTTATGCCATCTCCCCAATCCTCAAACTATCATCACTAGAGCATCAGAATTTTTCTACATCACTCATTCTACACCAAGATATACATCCAAAATCCCGATGTACGTGAAATGGAAACCACCACAGCATGGGCTCTTTCAGCTACACACAGATGGGGCCTCTACTTCGACCAACAGATCCAATGGTTTTGGCGGAATTGTTCGTAAATATGATGTAACATGGTAACTAGGATTTGCTAGGCACTCTTTCTCAATCTCAAGCAATGAAATGGAATTATTAGCCCTCTTAGGAGTATTGCAACTGGTGGGTCAATACAAGTTCCCGCCGTTGGAAATAGATGTGGATGCCACAACTGTATTGTCTTTAATTTACACCGAGCACATCCATTTATCTCCCCTTCTTACTGATTGCAGGTACTTGCTCAGCACGCTGCATGATCCTCCTATCAAGCATGTTTACAAGGACCAAAATATGGTTTCTGAACAACTAGCAAAGTGTGGGACTACCCTAGTAGATACTACAATCCTGCTTCTGGACTCACCACCACCTTTTGCAATGGACGTGTACCAAGCAGACCTACAAGGAGTAGCTACTAAACGCCTTGTCAATGCTTGTCTTTTTGATCACTTTACTACCTCCAGACATGTAAATCCACCGCAAGCACTGACTAGTGTTAGGCATCGTTTTGATCCACTTATGAAACCTCAGTAAGGATCCCACTAGAGATCCCACTGTAGTGTTATGTAGTAACAATGTAACTTTGGGCCTTAGTAGGCCTACTGCTTCTACCTCCCTATAATAGTTAATTATCTAATATAAGTTTTTATCTTTTCTGACCCAAAAAACTTATTCAATTTGTCATATGCATATGGCGCTGTGACAAGTTAACAAAGCTTAGTACATTTCAAATACCTTGCAGCACCAAAGTACTAGTTAACAAAGCTTAGTACATGTCAAATGCCTTGCTGCACCAAAGTAATAGTTAACAAAGCTTAGTACATGTCAAATGCCTTGCAGCGCTACTTACTCCACACGGTCACAATCTAAAAAAACTTATTCAACTTGTCATGAACTTTTATTACTTTTTGTTCAAGGTCATCTAACGAATTCACCTTGTATTTTTCGTTAAATTTGATTTTCATGTTTAAAAGTAAATATGTTTCAATTAATTTTCAAACAATAGCTACACTTTGAGCGTTAATTTCTTTTTTTTAAACTCAAGTAAAGATTTTTATTAGACTGAGTCAGTAATCAATAAGTTTATAATAAAAAATGGTGCACACTCCCACTAGCAAGGAGCAATTAGATTTATCTGTCTCTTTAACCAAATCAGATAAATATTAAGATTTCTTGATGACTATAAATATTCCTATATTATATACTTAAAAATAAATTATAGTATATATATATATATATATATATAATATGTCATTTTTTTGTATTTTCTAATAATATTTTGCAGGAGATAAAAATATCATGATAATGCGAATAAAGGAAATAAAAAGAGATCACGAGGCATCATGGCAAAAGAAGTACGAGGCATCATGGCAAAAGAAGCACGAGGAAACATGGAAAGAGAAGCATGAGGCAACAAGGCACCTTATGGAATTTTATTTCTATAAATAGCATGTCGTATTTGTGTTGAAAGGGGGGGGGGGGGATCAGACGTGCTAATTAGAAACTTTTTCTCTAGCTTTAGTCTTTGCTTCTTTCTTTAAATATTTTCTCTTGTAGTTTTTGAATTTTCTAAGAGTATTGATAGTATTTTAAGAATTCCTTTCTCGTGTGTAACGACTCGATCGGCCGTTTTACTTTCTAGAATACCGTTCCCCTAAATAAGACTTTATGTACATGATTTTACTATTTTATAACTTGTGGGGATGGTTAGTTCAGTATTTGGAAGGGTTCGGGTTGAAATCGGAACATTTAGTTCCTTAAGGTCGGCTTAAAAGGCCAAGTTTGACTTCAGTCAATATTTTGAGTAAACGACCTCGGAATCGGGATTTGACAGTTCCAATAGGTTCGTATGATGATTTCAGACTTGTGCGTATGTTCGAATCGGGTTTTGGATGACCCGGGAGCGTTTCAGAGCCTAATATCAAAAGTTGGTTCTTGAAGCTCTTTAAACTTGGTTTGGAGTGGGTTTCAGTGATATCGAGGTCCAAACGGAATTTCAAGATCAGGAATAGCTCCGCAATGTCATTTAAGACTTGCACGCAAAATTTGGTGTCATTCCGAGTAGTTTAAGTACGTTTCGGCGCATCAAAAGTAAATTAAAGAACTTGAAGTTCTTAAATTTGATTCAATTGATTTTGGGGTGCGACTCTTAGGTTTAATGTTGTTTTGGGCGTTCAGAGGGTTCGAAAGAGTCTGTTTTATGATTCCAAACTTCTTGGTATGTTTTGACGGGGCCTCTAGCGCCCTGGGTTCCATTCAGACGATGCGCGATGTAACGACCTGACCAAATGTTTTGAACTCGAGCGCGTCATTCAGAGGTTTGAAGTCATGAGCAGCTCCGTTTAAGGTATTATGACTTGTAGATGTGGTCGGAATTGAATTTCGGGAAGTTTGGAGTCAATTTAGGAAGAAAATTCTCATTTCAGAAGCCTTAAGTTGGAGAAATTGACTAAGATTGGAATTTTGAGTAAACGACCTTCGAATCAGGATTTGAAGGTTCCTGCAGGTTCGTATGATGATTTCAGACTTGGACGTATGCCTGGATCGGGTTTTAGATAACCCGGGGGCTTTTCAGTGTGTATTGTGGAAGTCAGCAATTTTGAAGAAATTTCCTAAGTTTGGCTTGAAGCGCATTTCAGTGATATTGATGTCCGTTTGGGATTCCGAGCCTAGGAATAGCTCCGTATGGTGATTCGGGAGTTGGGAGCATGATCGGAAGTGAATTCGGATGTCCGTAGGTCATTTTGAAGTCATTTGGCTAAAGACAAGAATTTGAAGGTTTTTAAGAAATCCGACCGGAAGTGGAAAATTTGATGTCGGGGTCGAAATGCGATTCTAAAAGTTGGAGCAGGTCCATAATGTCGAATATGACTTGTGTGCAAAATTTGGGGTCAATTGGACGTGATTTGATAGGTTTCGGCATCAGATGTGGAAGTTCGAAATTTTAAGTTCTTAAAGTTTGAATAGTGCGATTCGTGATTTCGGCGTTGTTTGATGTGAATTGAGGCCTCGATCAAGTCCGCATTATGTTTTGGAGCAGGTTGGTGTAATTAGACGGGGTCCCGGGGGCCTCGGGCGGATTCCAGGTGGTTAACGGATCAAGTTTGGAGTTTGAAGAATGTTGCGGTTGCTGTCATCTGGTGTGACCGCACCTTCGAGGCTTTGGCCGCAGGTGGGAGATTTCTGATGGCTTGGCTAGGAGCGTAGGTGCGATGTAATTTCCACACTTGTGAAGGCGCATATACGGACAATGGGGCACAGGTGTGAGTTTTGGCTGGAGTTGAGGAAGCCGCAGGTGCGAAGATGGGATCGCAGGTGCGGAAATAGGCCTGGGCATAATGTTTTAAAACCGAGATTTTTTTCCATTTCTATCATATTTCTCATGGATGGGGCGATTTAAGGAGAGCTTCAAGAGGGATTTTTCATCATGCATTACTAGGTAAGTAATTTCTTCATGTTTTTAAGTTAAATGCAAGGTTTATGCATGGAATTAGACATGAAAAATAGTAGGAAATTGGGAATTTTAAGAAAACCTAGAAAATGGGTAATTTGTATTTTTACCACGAATTGAGCATGAATATTTGAGTAAATTGTAGATTTGGGCTAGTAAAGCCACGGGTAGAATTTATCTTCGAGAAATTTCGGGTTCAGGGCACATGGGCCCGAGGGCATTTTTGGTCAATTCCTTGAGCGGAGTTGGGGTTTATATAATTTGAATTGTTAACAAATAGTAGAGTATATTTTCATTGGTTTGTCGTCATTAGGTTAGTTTGGGGCATTGTGCGTCCATTGGAGTCGTCGGAAGGTCTTGGAAGCCGGTTATGGGATTACGGAGCGAGGTAAGTCTCCTTTCTAACTTTGTGAGGGGGAATTGTCCACTGATCACGCTCAACTATGTCTAATAAAAGACTAAGCGGGCATTGCAAATATAATACGGGGTATTATGCCCAAAGTCGATCCCACTAGGAATTTACGTATAAGCAAGCTGTTAGAATACTCAACTGCCACTTGATGTTATTTAAATTACTAACACTAAAGATTAAAACTAAAGATTAACTATGCTAAGGTGTCAACAATTGTAATAAAGATCTAAGGTTATGGTTTCCCCCGTCGGTGAATTTACTTCTCGGATACTTCATATAGCTTGATTAGTTATTTTTATCAATCATGAACACTCTATCAAGTAATTATGATAATTTACTAGACGCAATCTCTCAAGTTACACTAGCTAGATTGCATTACAATTCACTTTAGATTGCACCCGAGGTATCGTTATCTTTAATCCAACCCCTAAACCCTCGGTTATGACTTTCATGTATACTCCGGAAGTGATGTTGTTCAAACAACTACCTAAATATGCACTCTCTCTCAAGTATATACATAATAAATAGGCACAGCTAATTGATGGCCATTCAATTAACTACAACAAGAACGTAGTTGAACAAATAGAGATTAATCAACCCATCGGAACTCTATTAATAACACAATAAGTTCATCCTCCAACGGGTTCTACCAAAACCCTAGATTAAAGAAGTTAGCTAAACATGTTCAAAAGAATCAACTCTAAAATAACTTGCATAATTAAACTACAAAGTAATGAAGAAAATCTGTACAAATTGATGTCTTGCCATCCGAATCCCTCTTCGAATCTCCGAATTCTCCTTCGTATGCCTTCCGACCTCCTCTAAGTTGTGTTTTTGGGGTCTATTTATATGTTTAGGACGAACCCTAAACGTGTAGGAGACTTCTATTCCAACCGGGAAACACTTAAACTCGTCAAAACTCGGAATTGACCGAACTTAGGACCTGGCGTTTGGGCCCTAACGCCTGGCTAATGCCAGGATAAGGCTGGCGTTTCAACTCTAACGCCTGGCTAACGCCAGGTAGGGTCAGGCGTTTCAGCTGTAACGCCTGGCTAATGCTAGACAGGGTCAGGCGTTTGGGCTCTGGCGCCCGGTGCACTCCTCCTCGCCTCTTGAGCATATTTTCGATGTATTTGCATCCATTTATCTCGGTTTCCATCTCCAATTCACCTACACATGAAATAGACTCTATTATGCACATAAAAAGTGTATTTTTATCATTAATGAACATGAAATGTAAGGCATATAATATGTTAAACCATGAATTCTATCCTCACATCAATACCCCACACTTAAACATTTGCTCGTCCTCGAGAAATCACACTACACTCATGTACACAACTTATTAAACAAATCTCTTAACACGTTATACCAAGAATATTTAAAATAGTTCAAGCACAACGGTGTGACATCCTCGCCTCAATCATCGACCCACAAATTCCATGCTTTATTCATAATTCACTAACTACTCTAACATAGAGGTCAACAACATTACCTTTCCTTCATGAATCATGTGCCCTCACCAAAGCAAAGAGCTAGTTCCTCACACAATAAAATTTAAGAACACTTAGGAACTCAAGATAGAAAGAATTCACTCGCTCTCAGAAACAACATTCATATGCCACAAAAGATGCACCATAGGCTTGCCCGTAGTGTAATACTTTACTAATTGAGCTCATTCAGTCAAGGATCAAGTAGGACTTTATTTTGGTTGTAATGTAGGCTGCGGGACGGGTATGATACATTTGGATATAAGAGTGACTACACCTCCCTAAGCACATTAATACATATACTTTCACATTCAACCTCAAACTCATTTTAAGCCAAACTCCACCTTCACAACAATGTTATTACTCCATACTTCTTTAAGCACAATTACATTAAGAGTCACCACATATATTTTTCTTTCACAGCAATACAACTGTTTATACTTTATTTATTTATTTTTCTTTTCTTATCTTCTTTTTCAAGCGACTCTTAATTTTCCAAACAATGCACCTTTCTCCTTATTTCAATTATTCCCCTAAAAAACCAACCTACCACCCCACACTTTAACTTTTCCATATTTCATCACATTTTCAGTGCTTACAAGAGGTGACAAGGTTTAAATATATGATCGATTCAAACAAAGGGATATGTCTTGTAATGTGGTTGCCAAAGAAACAGGATTACAGGATCAACGGGGTTAACGACGATACAAAATAATTAGGTGGGTAAAATATATAGATGGCTCTCAAAGAAATGCCTATATCACTTCCAAGACTAAACAAAACTTCTATTTCGCTTTGCACACACACGGGGCAAATTCTAGACATCAAATGCCATGCACAGAATATGATGCGTGGCTAGAATTCATGATTTTTAGCATTATATACCGCGCATTTTAGGTGTTTTAATGATAAAAATACACGTCATGTGTGCCTAATGGAGTTTATTTAATGTGCAGGTGAATTGAAAATGGAAGCCGAGCTAAATGAGAGCATAAACGTCGGAAAATACGTGCATGAGTCGAAAAGGAGTGATCGGGGACAAGCCTGGCGTTACCCGGGCGTTATAGCCAAAACGCCTGGGGTGGCCTGGCGTTACCCAAGCGTTAGAGCCAAAACGCCTGGGGTGGCCTGGCGTTACCCAGGCGTTAGACCCATAACGCCTGGGTGCCTATTTCGGTGAGGTACGAGTTTTTATGGTTTTTAAAGAGTTTCCAAGCCTGGATAGGAGTCTTTTAGACGGGTAGGGTTTATCCCAACCGTATAAATAGACCCAAAAACATATCATGAGGGGGAGACGACTTTTGGGAGCAAAATACACACACGGAATCATTGAAGGAGAAAGGATTTTCAGTTTTCTTCATTTTTATTCAAGTATTTGCAGTTCATGCACATTTATGCAATTTTTTGATCAAAGCATGAGTGGCTAAACACCCATTGTTCTGGGGTTGTGGTTTAGCCATGAATATTGTTATTCGACATTAATTTAACTTCAACATATGGTTGTTTCTTCAATTCTATATTTAATTGCTTAATTGATTGGCCATTGATTAGGTTCTATATAATATCTATGTTATTCTTGGGAAAGCCATATATAGATTAGAGAAGAATTTAAGAGAGCGCGATCATAACCCTTCAAGGGAGCGGATTTGTGGTTAGGATAGGAATATACCTAGTCACCGTGCTTAATTTAACATCGT
>ML436496.1:9979-33845 GCA_005239525.1 Nicotiana knightiana
CCCGTGCTTCACGTTCACGAAGAAGGATTTCTCCCTCAGCCTGGTTACGCTTCACGATCGCGAGACGCGAAGCACAAAATTTCTGCGCACTAGCAACAACAAAACAGCAAATTTCTCTAAGTTCAAAACATCTCGAAGCCTACTCGAAACTCACCCGAGCCCTCGGGGATCCAAACCAAACATGCACACAAGTCTAAAAACATCCTACGAAGTTTCTCGTGCGATCAAATCGTTAAAATAACACCTAAAACTACGGATTTAGCATCAAAACTCATGAATTTCTCAAGAACACTTCAAAATTACTATCTTCTCAACCAGACGTCCGAATCACGTCAAATAAACTCCGACTTCCACCAAATTTCATAGACATGACATATATCTTATAATAGACCTGTACCGGGCTCCGAAACCAAAATACGGTCCTGATACCAACGAGTTCAAACATTAATCAATTTCTTTAATTCCTTTAAATTTCAGTTTAACAATTTTCATCAAAAATTCATTTCTCGAGCTAGGGACCTCGGAATTCGATTCCGGGCATACGCCCAAGTCCCATATTTTACTATGTACCTCCCGAGACCATCGGAATACGGGTCCGAGTCCGGGTCCATTTACTTAAAATTTTGATCAAAGTCAACTAAAAATCAAATTTTTTACTCCCAAAAATTATTATTTCATGTATTTTCACATAAAGGCATTCTGGATTCACGCCCGGACTGTGCATGAAAATCGAGGTGAATAAAAATAATATTTTTAAGGCTAACGAGCCCGGAATGGAGTCTTAAATCATAAGATGACCCTTTGGGTCATCATAAAAAGATACAACAAGTGATACTTGATCAACTTTCAAACACATACTTTTTCATGAAAATGTATCTTTAGTACTCAAATAGTTTATACTCATATCAACACATAAGCTTTAATAAAACTTATAACGGTTTTTTTAAGTGTCCTCTTGCAAATGAGTTTTAAAAATAAGATTTTTATATAAAATCACATGACACTTCAATATCAACAAACTTAGAAATATATGATGACATCCTTCCCTCTTATCCCCATAAGTACAGAAGTATATTTATAATTAATATCATGTATTAATGCTTTTAAGGAGAATCCTTCAAGAAGAGTAAGTCATAATCAACTTATCTCAACCTTCAAGCTCCAAAAATACTACAATTCTCCAATTTATTAAAATGCCCAAATATCCCCCACAATTTATTATCTTCCATTAGATATCCCAACTACATCAAAACAAATACGAAAAGATCCATAAATATTATTTAGGCTTCACAATGCAGCAACAAACCTTCAACCATCCCAATTTATCCAATAGGTTCACTAATTAGCCTATTCAATTCCATTCTTATTATTTAATATTCATTTGGATTCATTAATAATACTACGTTAATTATCCAACAACATCAAGTCACTATTCATTGTCTTCTCCAATAAAACCCTAGTTCAAGGACACCCATTTCAAGAACTAGTGTTGTATCTTATCCAAATGGTGATTCTTGATTCAATTCGGTCATCAATTAAGTTATCAAGTCTATAAGAATCATTAATTCATCACTATATCACTTTATATCAATTCATCAATATATCAAGTATATAGGAAACTCAAGACATATCCATTTATATCAATTCATCACTATTCATCTTCTTCTTTGCCCAAAATATCATTTTCAAGACCCACCCTTAGGGTTCATACAATATCCATTACAACTTCAGAAAAAAAACTCATAAACATGCTACCATGCGTCAATATATCATATATATGTGAAGCTCAAGTGAAGGGATTATCTCTTGGTGGAAGAATCTCAATTTTCCTCTTTTTGGTGTTCTTGAAGATTCAATACATGTCCTATGGATTTTAATCCATGAATGATGTTAAAACTAACATTAAATGGTGTTATGTAGCAACAAATGCATCTTAAACACTTACCTTGAAGTGTGTTGACGAGGGATGTGCTCCTCCTTCTCTCTAGATTCAAGACCCTTGTCCAAAATTTGATCTCTTTACCTCCCCCAAAATAGTCACTTTTATAATTTTGATGGCATGCGTAGCTATGAAGACGTCCAGCATAGCTATGCTCCCTTCCTATTCAACTTCCCTTCATTTGAACACCTTGCTGAAATCAGCTACGCCCAAGGCAATGTAGCTACGGACAACTCGTGTATTTACGTGGCTGTTGTGATACCCTTTAGTAAAATTATTACAACTCCTTGTAGTAATATCCAAATGACCAACAATTTGAAGCATTAAAAATAAGACTCGTAGATCATTAATTTGATAGGTCGTAGACCACATAAATCTTCATATATTGGAGTTGTGCTCGTTTGAAGTTAGATTTTGTGCAAACTCGTTTGAAACTTTAGCCCATAATATAGTTTCCAATTTGAATTAGTTTTAGGGCTCTTCTTATACCATAAATCATTTTTAATTCACCTCATACATATATTGTCATGATCAATTGGTATTCTTCTTATTGTTAGTCATTTTCATACCCCGAACTAATATAATTAGCACCTTTTAATCTTCTTAATGATCTTAAAACACTTTGAAATTTTCTGGTGTGTTACACCGTGGAGATCCGCAATGTTATTTATTCGAAAGAACAATGGCTCGTTAAGGATGTGTTGAGTATCGACAGCTGAATAAGGAATCCATCAAGAACAAGTATTCACTTCTAAGAAACGATGATTCTATTTATCAATTGCAAGGTGCTAGTATTTCTCGAAGATTTATCTCAAATCTGGATACCATCAGTTAAGGATCAAGGAAGAATATGTTCCAAAGACAGCCTTTCGTGCATGATATGGCCATTACGAGTTTCATGTTATGTCCTTTGGTCTAACCAATGCACCAGCAGCCTTCATGGATCTAATGAATCGAGCATTCAAGCTGTATTTGGATATTTTTGTAATCGTGTTCTTAGATGATATCCTGGTGTATTCTCAATCTGAGGTAGAGCACGCAGAACATTTGTAAATGGTTTTACGCACACTCCGGGTTCAAAAGTTGTACGCCAATTTTTTACAAGTGTAAGTTATGGCTGAGCTCGGTGACCTTTCTTGGGCACATAGTATCTAGTGAAGGTATCAAGGTTGATAGCAAAAATATAGAGACAGTTAAGAGTTGGCCAAGACCCACAACTCCTACCAAAGTATGCAACTTCTTGGGCTTTATTGGTTACTATCGAAGAATTGTTGATAATTTCCCATCTATAGTTGCTCTATTAACAAAGTTGATGCACAAAACAATAAAATTCCAATGGACTGATGTTTGCGAGAAAAGCTTCCAAGATGTGACGACCCGACCAGTCATTTTACGTTATCGGACCCCGTTCCCCCAAATGAAACTTCCCATAGCGGCTTATTATGATTTATGACTTGCGGGGACTGGTGGTCCGGGATTCGGAGGTGTTTAGATTGCTACAGGAACAATTGGTTCCTTAATATTGGCCTTTAAGGCCAAGTTTGACTTCGGTCAACATTCTGAGGAAACAAACTCGGAATCGAGTTTCGTCGATTCTGATAGCTTCGTGTGATGATTTTGGACCTGGGCATATGTTCGGAATGGGCTTCTGATGACCTGGGGGCATTTCAGTGCCCAATATTGAATAAGAAGTTCCTTAAGTTCCTATTTTGGTTTGGGACGTGTTTTTGTGTTATCGAGGACCGAATGGAATTTCGAGACTGGGTATAGTTCTGTATTGTTAATTATTACTTGCTGCAAAATTTGGTGTCATTCCGAGTTGTATAGGTCGGTTCGGCGTTGTTAGTGAAGTCTAGAAAACTTAAAGTTCCTAAGTTTGGTTCTTGGGGTTTGGAGGTGTGATTTTAAGTTTTAGCATGTTTTTGGGTGTTCCGAAGGCTCGAGCGAGTCCGTATAATGATTTGGGACTTGTTGGTATATTTGGACGAGGGCTCGGGTGGGCCCAGGTGCCTCCCGGGCACCTAACGGGGCTAAAAACCAGCTAAAATAGCTGCTGGTGCACCTGTTCTGGTGTGACTGCAGGTGCGCTTGCCCAGTCGCAGGTGCGGGACCGCTTATGCTGTCCCAAGCATCGCAGGTGCGACCCCCAGTGGTCTTGCCAATCCTCACAGGTGCGGACAATGTTCCGCAGGTGCAGTCTCCACTCTGCAGGTGCAGGCCCTGGCTCCCCAGTCCATTTCCGCAGGTGCGAGCCTTTGCCCGCAAGTGCGGTCCTCGAGCCGCAAGTGCGAAAACACTGTCCAGACAGTGTGTTTTTATACACGGGACTTAACACATTTTTCTCATCTTCTTCTTCTTCCTTGAGGCGATTTCCACCATTGTTGAGGGGCAAACGACCTAGTCATTTAAGGTAAGTACAATCTTCTCTAATATTAGCTTCATGGATGGATTATAAGCTAAATTAACTGCCTAAATTAGTGAAAAATCAAGAATTTGGTAGTGACCTAGGGCCTTCGATAATTTGAGAATTTACCCGTCAATTAGCTATGAAATCGAGTGAAAATCATATATTAGTGATCCTTAGGCTATGGGTGAGTGTTTCCTTCGAGAATTATTGGAATCCGAGCATGCGGGCCCGGGGTCGCGTTTTAGAATTTCTTCAAGAATGGTGAATTTACTAAAAGAGTAGGAGAATTTTCATACTTTAAGCATAATTTTATGAATTTGTATAACTTTTGGCTAGTTTCGAGTCCTCGGGTGTAGAATTCGGAGTTTCGGGCGCGTTCTTGATCCGGGGAGTGAATTCGACACGAGGTGAGGCTCCTTTCTAACCTTGTAAGAGGGAATTGTCCCCTTAGGTGATTATAAATGGTGGTTTTTTCCTTATTTGCGGGGGCTGCGTACGCACGAAGTGACGAGAGTCCGTGTGCAGCTACTATTATGCCTTGTCGGGTAGTTTAGGACTCACAAACATGCTCTATGTGTTGTATATGTGATCTTGTATATGGATAAAGTATCCTAATGTCCTAGAATCTCACATGTGAAGGCCTAAGGGGTTGTGCTTGAAGTTGATATCTCTAAAATTCTCACACTGTTAGTATGTTCCTTGCTAAGTTATCTGGAAATCTCCTGCTAATCATGAATTTATATCAGAACCCGAGTCGTATGGATGATTCGCGAGCGGGGTAGACCTAATATTATAATAACCCGAGTCACAGGTATGATTTGCGAGTGGGGGTGGTCTTGGTATCATATTAACCGTGTCGCATGTTCGATTCGCAAGCGGGGCAGATAGATGCATCTATGGTTCGGGTCGTTCGACCCTCGGCAGTGCACATTTACTTTTCACGTCGTAATGACTTTACGCTCATAGCTTGTTATATGCTTTTGGTAATTTGTGAGAAGCCCTATAATTGCAAATGTTGATTTCATGAAAAGAAAGAAGGTTAAACAGCTTGTATGCCATGTAAAAAGGATGGCGCGAGGGTACTAGTGATTGTTATTTGATGCTCATTTCCTTATTACTGTTCATTACTGCTACTACTGGTTAGCCTGTACTCATTCCACATTGTCTGACCCTAGTAATTATCACGTCGACCTCTCGTCACTACTTCTTCGAGGTTAGGCGGGATATTCACTGGGTACATATCTGTTTATGTACTCATACTATGATTTTGTACTTAATTGTACAGGTTTTGAGGCTGGTGCATCTGGTTATCCGACCGGAGCTTGATATATTCTGGATCTGACTTCACGGTGAGCCGCCTCCCTTGGAGATTCTCATATGTGCTATAGAGTTATCTTTTGTTTATTTCTGTCTACGTCCTTTCAGACATCAGTACAACTTGTATCATCTTTGTATATTCTACTAGATTGCCTATTGACTTGTGACACTAGTTCCTGGCTTGCACATAGTAGGCTCTTATTTTGGGACTATATATATTGGATCACGATCATTTCGGCTGTATTTATCTAAATTGGTTAATGTTTCTGCTTTTATTTAAATGATCAAGTTTAAAATTTTGGTAAGGGTGGGGTTGGTATGTCAAATAATAAACAATTGTTGGCTTGCCTGACTCCGGTGTTGGGCGCCATCACAGCCTGTGTTGGATTTTGGGTCGTGACAATATGGTATCAGAGCACTAGGTTCACGTAGGTCTCACAAGTCACGGGCAAACCTAATAGAGTCTCTCGGATCGATACGGAGACGTCTGTATTTATCTTCGGGAGGCTATAAGGTGTTAGGAAACCTCTCTTTATTCATGATCTATCGTGCAATTGATTGTATACTAAATCTCATTCTTCTATTCTCTCACAGATGGTGAGGACGCGTACATCTGGTAGAGGCCGGGGGATGGCACCAGCCCGAGGTAGGGGACGGGGGAGTCCTAGAGCTATTCCAGTCGCACCACCAGCGGATCCTACTATAGAGGAGCAGGGGGAGGTTCCCCCAACAGGTCCTGCTCCAGCGGACTTCATGACGGTGCTAGGCTTCCAGGATGCCATGGGCCGTATGTTGAGATTTATGGATACTATGTCCCAGGATGGTTTATTTTCAGCGGATCCTGCCACATCTCAGGAAGGAGGGGGAGCCCAGACCCCTACTGCCCAGGCTGCAGGCCAGACAGCCACACTTCATCATACCCTGGGTACACTGCTCATGGGTGGGGTTCAGCCTATAGCAGCAGCACCTAAGCCTAGACCAGCTGCGGATGGCGATCTGCAGAAGCTATTGGACAGATGGACTCGATTGCATCCTCCAGTCTTCAGGGGTGAGCGAGTCGAGAAGGGTTGTCTGGCCTATTTTGCTTATGTGCAGGACACCACCGCCGAGTCTCCGACAATTGATTCCGTGCCAGTTGTGCGAGAGTTTACTGATGTATTTCCTTCAGATCTTCCGAGCATGCCTCCGGATCGTGATATTGATTTCTGCATTGATTTACCTCCAGACACCCAGCCTATATCCATTCCTCTGTACCGTATGGCTCCGAAAGAGTTGAAGGAGAAGCTTGAGGAGTTGTTAGCTAAGGGGTTCATCAGACCGAGTGTATCGTCGTGAGGTGCTCCAGTTCTATTTGTGAAGAAGAAGGATAGGTCTATGCGGACGTATATTGATTACCGCCAGTTGAACAAGGTTACCATTAAGAACAAGTATCCCTTTCCGTGCATCGATGATTTGTTTGACCAGTTGCAGGGTGCTCGTGTGTTTTCTAAGATTGATTTGAGATCGGGGTATCATCAGTTGAGGATTCGGGCTTTAGATGTTCCGAAGACTGCTTTTCGTACGAGATATGGCCATTATGAGTTCCTGGTGATGTCTTTTGTCTTGACTAATTCCCCAGCAGCATTCATGGACTTGATGAATAGGGTATTCAGGCCGTATATTTATTCCTTTGTCATTGTCTTCATTGATGACATTTTGATTTACTCGCGTAGCCTGGAGGAGCACGAGCAGCATTTGAGAGTTGTGCTCCAGACCTTGCGAGAACAGAAGTTATATGCTAAGTTCTCCAAGTGTGAGTTCTGGTTGGATTCCGTGGCATTTTTGGGGCATGTGGTATCTGTAGAGGGAATCAAGGTTGATCCTCAGAAGATCGAGGCGGTTCAAAGTTGGTTGCGTCCTACTTCAGCTACAGAGATCAGGAGATTTTTGGCCTAGAAGGCTATTATCGCCGATTTGTGGAAGGATTATCTTCTATTGCAGCTCCATTGACTAGATTGACTCAGAAGAACGCCCCATTCAGATGGTCCGACGAGTGTGAGGCGAGCTTTCAGAAGCTCAAGTAAGCATTAACCTCAGCACCAGTTCTAGTATTGTCTTCCGGTTCTGGGATGTATACAGTATATTGAGACACCTCATGCGTTGGCTTGGGGTGTGTATTGATGCAGGAGGGGAGAGTTATTTCTTATGCTTCGGGCCAGCTGAAGGTTCATGAGAAGAATTACCATGTGCACGATTTTGAGTTGGCGGCGATTGTTCATGCTCTTAAGATTTGGAGGCACTACTTGTATGGAGTGACCTGTGAGGTTTATACAGACCACCATAGCTTGCAGCACTTTTTCAAGCAGAAGGATCTTAATTTGAGGCAGCACAGATGGCTTGAGTTGTTGAAGGATAATGATATCACCATTATTTATCACAGGGGAAAGGAAAATGTGGTAGCAGATGCTTTGAGCAGGAAGGCGGAGAGTATGGGTAGCTTGGCTTATATTGCAGCAGAGGAGAGACCTCTAGCCTTGGACATTCAGTCCTTGGCCAATCGCCTGGTGAGATTAGACCTTTCAGAGCCTCGTCGAGTTTTAGCACATGTGGTTGCTCAGTCTTCGTTATTGGGGGAGATCAAGGTCCGGCAGTTCTATGATCCGTCTTAGCAGAGTTTCGGGAGACAGTGGTTCAGGGTAGGGCCAAGGAGGTTACTATTGGCGAGGATGGTGTTCTGAGACTTCAGGGCCGCTTATGTGTTCCTAATGTTGATGGCCTGAGGGAGAGGATTCTAGAGGAGGCACACAGTTCTCGGTATTCTGTTCACCCTGGTTCTACGAAGATGTATCCTGATTTGAAGCAGCATTACTGGTGGAGGCGAATGAAGAAGGACATTGTGGAGTATGTTACTAGGTGTCTTAATGTCCAACAGGTTATGTATGAGCACCAGAGGCCAGGAGTCGTACTTCAGCAGATGTATCCTGAGTGGAAATGGGAGCGCATCACTATGGACTTCGTGGTTGGGTTGCCTCGAACATTGCGGAAGGTTGATGCGATTTGGGTCATTGTGGATAGATTGACCAAATCGGCGCATTTCATTCCAGTGGCTACTACTTATACTTCTGAGAGGTTAGCCCAGATCTACATTCGGGAGATAGTCCGGTTGCATGGTGTGCTGGTGTCCATTATATCAGATCGAGGTCCTCAGTTCACCTCAGACCGATGGTCAGTCGGAGCGTACAGTTCAGATATTGGAGGACATGCTCAGGGCATGTGTGATTGATTTCGGAGGTCAGTGGGACCAGTTCTTGCCTTTGGCCGAGTTTGCTTACAACAATAGTTATCAATCCAGCATTGAGATGGCACCATTTGAGGCTTTGTATGGTTGGCGATGCCATTCTCCTATCGGGTGGTTTGAGCCTGGCGAGGCTAAGTTATATGGCATCGACCTAGTGAGGGATGCCTTGGAGAAAGTGAAGTTGATTCAGGAGAGGCTCCGTACAGCACAGTCCAGACAGAAGAGTTATGCGGATAAAGGGCGCATGATGTATCATTTATGGAGGGAGATAGGGTCCTGTTGAAATTCTCTCCTATGAAGGGTATTATGAGGTTTGGGAAGAAGGGAAAGCTGAGCCCGAGGTTTATAGGTCCACTTGAGGTTTTGAGGCGATTTGGGGAGGTTACTTATGAGCTGGCCTTGCCTCCCAGTTTATCAGGAGTTCATCCAGTTTTTCATGTATCCATGCTCCGGAGGTACCACGCCGACTTCTCTCACGTGGTTGACTTCAGCACTATTCAGTAGGATGAGAGGTTGGGCAACGAAGAGGAGCTACTTGTTGTTCTTGATAGGCAGGACCACCAGTTGAGGTCCAAGAGAGTTTATGCCATAAAGGTCCAGTGGAAGGGCCAATCAATTGAGGAGGCGACCTGGAAGTCTCAGGAGGACATGCGGAGCAGATATCCACATTTATTCAGCACTTCAGGTATGATTCTAGACCCGTTCGAGGATGAACGTTTGTTTAAGAGGTGGAGAATGTAACGATCCGACCAGTCATTTTGCGTTATTGGACCCCATTCCCCCAAATGAAACTTCCCATAGCGGTTTATTATGATTTATGACTTTCGGGGACTGGTGGTCTGGGATTCGGAGGTGTTTAGAGTGCTACAGGAAAAATTGGTTCCTTAAGCTTGGCCTTTAAGGCCAAGTTTGACTTCAGTCAACATTCTAGGGAAATGACCTCGGAATCGAGTTTCGTCGGTTCCGCTAGCTTCGTGTGATGATTTTGGACCTGGGTGCATTTTTGAAATGGGTTTCTGATGACCCGGAGGAATTTTGGCGCCCAATATTGAAATAGAAGTTCCTTAAGTTCCTATTTTTGTTTGGGACGTGTTTTTGTGTTATCGAGGTCCGAATGGAATTCCGAGACTGGGGATAGTTCCATATTGTTAATTATGACTTGCCTGTAAAATTTGGTGTCATTTCGAGTTGTATAGGTCGGTTCGGTGCGTTGTTAGCGAAGTCTAGAAAACTTAAAGTTCCTAAGTTTGGTTCTTGGGGTTTGGAGGTATGATTTTAAGTTTTAGCGTTGTTTTTGGTGTTCCGAAGGCTCGAGCGAGTCTGTACCATGATTTGTGACTTGTTGGTATATTTGGACGATGGCTCCGGTGGGCCCAGGTGCCTCCCGGGCACCTAACGGGGCTATAAACCAGCTAAAATAGTTGCTGGTGCACCTCTTCTGGTGTGACCGTAGGTGTGGTTGCCTAGTCGTAGGTGCCGGACCGCTCCTGCAGTCCCAAGCATCGTAGGTGCGACCCCCAGTGGTCTGGTCAATCCATTTCCGCAAGTGTGAGCCTTTGCTCGCAGGTGCGATCCTCGAGCCGCAGGTGCGAAAACACTATCTAGACAGTGTGTTGTTATACACAATACTTAACACATTTTTCTTATCTTCTTCTTCTTTCTTGGGGAGACTTCCACCATTGTTGAGGGGTAAAAGACTTGGTTATTTAAGGTAAGTAAAATCTACTCTAATATTAGCTTCATGCATGGATTATAAGCTAAATTAACTACTTAAATTAGTGAAAATCAATAATTGGGTAGTGACATAGGGCCTTCGATAATTTGAGAATTTACCCGTCAATTAGCTATGAAATCGAGTGAAAATCGTATATTAGTGATCCTTAGGCTATGGGTGAGTGTTTCCTTTGAGAATTATTGGAATCCGAGCATACTGGCCCGGGGTCGGATTTTAGAATTTCTTCAAGAATGGAGATTTACTAAAAGAGTAGGAGAATTTCCATACTTTGAGCATAAATTAATGAATTTGTATAACTTTTGGCTAGTTTCGAGTCCTCGGGTGTAGAGTTCGGAGTTTCGGGGGCGTTCTTGATCCGGGGAGTGAATTCGACACGAGGTGAGTCTTCTTTCTAACCTTTTAAGAGGGAATTGTCCCCTTAGGTGATTATAAATGGTGGTTTTATCCTTATTTGCGGGAGCTGCATACACACGAAGTGACGAGAGTTCGTGCGCAGCTACTATTATGCCTTGTCGGGTAATTTAGGACTCACAAGCATGCTCTATATGTTGTATCTGTGATCTTGTATATGGATAAAGTAGCCTATGTCCTCGAATATTACATGTGAAGGCCTAAGGGGTTCTGCTTGAAGTTGATATCTCTAAAATTCTCACACTGTTAGTATGTTCCTTGCTAAATTATCTGGAAAGCTCCTTCTAATCATGAATTTATATGGGAACCCGAGTCATATGGATGATTCGCGAGCGGGGTATCCCTAATATTATATTAATCCGAGTCGCAGGTATGATTCGCGAGCGGGGGTGGTCTTGGTATTATATTAACCGTGTCGCATTTTCGATTCGCGAGCGGGGCAGATAGATGCATCTATGGTTCGGGTCGTTCGACCCTCGGCAGTGCACATTTACTTTTCACGTCGTAATGACCGTACGCTCATAGCTTGTTATATGCTTTTGGTAATTTGTGAGAAGCCCTGTAATTGCAAATGTTGATTTCATGAAAAGAAAGAAGGTTAAATAGGTTGTATGCCATGTAAAAAGGATGGCGCGAGGGTACTAGTGATTGTTTTTTGATGTTCATTTCCTTATTATTGTTCATTACTGCTACTACTGGTTAGCCTGTACTCGTTCCACATTGTCTGACCCTAGTAAGTATCGCGTCGACCTCTCGTCACTACTTCTTCGAGGTTATGCGGGATACTCAATGGGTACATATCTGTTTATGTACTCATACTACACTTATATACTTAATTGTACAGGCTTTGAGGCTGGTGCATCTGGTTATCCGACCGGAGCTTGATATATTCTGGATCTGACTCCACGGTGAGCTTCCTACCTCGGCGATTCTCAGTTGTGCTATGGAGTTATCTTTTGTTTATCTCTGTCTACGTCCTTTCAGACAGCAGTACAACTTGTATCATCTTTTGTATATTCTATTAGATTGCCTATTGACTTGTGACAATAGTTCATGGCATGCACATAGTAGGCTCTTATTTTGGGACTGTATATATTGGATCACGATAATTTTGGCTATATTTATTTAAATTTGTTAATGTTTCCGCTTTTATTTAAATGATCAAGTTTAAAAATTTGGTAAGGGTGGGGTTGGTATGTCAAATAAGGATAACCTCACTAGTAAACAATTGTTGGCTTGCCTGACTCCAGTGTTGGGCACCATCACGACCTGTGTTGGATTTTGGGTCGTGACACAAGATTTGAAGGATAGGTTAACTTCAACACCTGTCCTAACGCTCCCTAAAGGATCTGAGTGGTACGTGGTATATTGTGATGCTTATAGAGTAGGATTGGGCAGTTTCCTAATGCAACACGAGAAAGTTATCGCTTCTGCTTCGAGGCAACTAAGGAAGCACGAGCAGAATTACCCAACCCACATCTTGGAGCTAGCAGTTGTTATATTTTCCTTGAAAATATGGCTTCAATACTTGTATGGATTTCATATTGATAATTCACCAACCACAAGAGCTTGCGGTATATATTCAAGCAAAAATAATTAAATATGATGCAGTGAAAGTGGCTTGAACTGTTAAAGGAATACAATATTGACATTTATACCATCCCAAAAAAGCAAATGTTGTAGCTGATGCACTGAATCGGCAATCCATGGGCAGTCTACGACATGTGGAAAAGAAGAAGTTGGAGATGACTAAAGACTTGTACCGACTGGCAAACCTAAACATGCCGTTGCTTGATACCGGTAGTGGAGCAATCACAATTCGAAATGCAACTGAATATCCACTAGTGGCCAAAGTGAAAGCACGACAATTTGAAGATCCAACCTTGGTAAAAATAAGGAAAAACGTTCCATCTCAAAAGAAGCGAGTGATCGAGCTATCCGAGAGTAGAGTCCTTAGACACAAGGACCAGTTGTCTATGCCCGATGTAGGGAATATCCGAGAGAAGATCATGGCAGAGACTCATTGGTCCAGGTATTCTGTTCATCCGGAGTCAACTAAATTGCATCATGATCTTCGACAACTATATTGGTGTAATGGAATGAAGAGAAACATCGCTGAATACATCGCTCGGTGTCCAAATTGTCGGCAAGTGAAGATTGAGCATCAAAAACTAGGAGGGTTGCTACGAAACATGGAAATTTTGACCTAGAAATGGGAAGTGATCAACATGGATTTTTTTACCGAGTTACCCGATCACACCAAAAGTTTGACTCTATATGGGTTATCATGGATCAACTCACCAAGCCAGCTCACTTTATACTAGTTAAGACTACTCAGCTGAAGATTATGCTATAATATACATTAAGGAGCTAGTTCGACTCCACGAGATTCTTGTTTTCATCATATGAGACAGAGGTTCCCAAGTTACAGCTAATTTCTGGATCATTCCAAAAAGGATTGGGAACAAAGATCAACCTTAGTATAGCTTTCCATCCACAAACTGATGGTCAAGCCAAGTGCACTATTCAAACGCTTGAGGACATGTTACGGGCATATGTTCTAGACTTTAAGGGATATTGGGAGGGTCATCTACCACTCATCAAATTTCCTTACAACAATAGCTACCATACCAATATTAAAATGGTACTGTAAGAGTCCTTATATAGGCAAAAATGTAGATCTCTAATGGTACGCTAGAGGCCCGTGTTTTAGCTGCATTTTGCACTCTAACTATTGTACTTTACGTGGGTTTGAGTTTAAATAATAGTGAATTGCAATTATTATGTGTTTGATGCCTTGCAGGAAGTGATTCCTAGTTAAAAAGAAAATCTGGAGCTAAATCGAACAATTTGGAGCTTTAAAGTCTGAGTAAAACCCAAGGAATTAAATCTGGATCGCTTTCATGGGTCGAGGACCATGTCTGGATATCAAAGAGTGAAGAAAACAATTTATTCTGGAAAAGTTGCACAGTCGTGCCACATGGGACAGCGCGACAGTGTATTTTGCTTCCGCCTATCAGAAACTACTCTATGAACTTCCCCACTACCACGGTGCATGGCACAACACGGGGCGCTTATACAAATTTCTTAGAGTATTTTTTCTATTTCGGCTTGGAAGAGGCAGTTTTGTTCGGGCCCGCTCCTACAAGGTATAAAGGATTTTTGACCTTGGGATCTTTGAGAGAGAATTGGATGCTTCAAGACACAAGATTTCATCATCTTTTCATCAATTCAATACATGATTTTGGATTGTAATGTTGGATTGATGTTTTCTTACTTATTAACTCTATTTGCGATGATTCCCCCATGATTATGGAGCAATTTCCCTTAGGGTTTGACATAATTTTGTGACTTGATTGTTATTTACGGATTTGATTATTGTTTGATTGCTGGAATTTATTGGAAGAGCTTTAATTCTAGTTGTGGTTTTATTAATTATCGTGTTTAATTGGAAGATGGGCATAATATTGAATATTGGTGCAACGCATACCTTAATTTACTTTGGTGCTTCTTTAAAGTAATCGAAAGAGCTTTTTGATCTACATTTTGAATTAAGATTGATAAATATTTGAGAGAAGTTTCTTTTAGACCATTCTTAATAGATTCTTTCAAGTTTCATCGCACTTTATATTATATTACTTGAAAGGTTTTAGGTTTAATAGAGAGGAACATGAGTTAGAAATATAGGGTAATAGCCTGTTAAATTTGAGAGAATCAATATAACATTAATATTGAAATTAAATAGTGTCAATTCCAGGATAACAATATTGCACTTATCATGTCATGACCCTTATTTTCACATTGATAATAACCTAATTCTACTAGTTTCGAGTTCTTCGCGATCAATTGTCAATTTTTTTACTTTTAGTAGTTAATTGTAGTTCATACTCATCCTAAATCAAAGTGTTGAGTGTCTTGAATGGCATTTAACCCAGAAATTACTTGAACATTGTTTAAATCCAATCCATGTGGAGACGATAATACTAGACTATCTTTGACTAGCGAGCATCAATTTCGTATTGTGTTTTGCGCTCGTCACCTATTGGTTGGTTCAAAGTGGCAACGCAAAGTTGTTGTGGCCAGAGCTACTATAGCAGGATGTAAAAAAGGTGAAGATAATTCGAAACCAATTGTTGGCTGCCCAAACCAGAAAAAAATCTTACTCGGATAACTAGCGACGATATTTAGAGTTCCCCGTAGAGACTAGGTGTTCTTGAATGTATCACCTACGAAATGCATGATAAAATTTGGAAAAAAATTTCAAACTCAGCTGCCGATATATAGTACCATATCAAATTATACATAAGGCCAGTCATGTGGCTTACAAGCTCGAGTTGCCCCTAGAATTCGAAGTGATACATCCAGTATTCCACGTGTCTATTCTCCTAAAGTTCTTAAGTGATCCATCACTTGTTACCCCTATTAAAGATATCCAAGTTACATAAGACCTATCTTATGAAGAAATAACGGTGGCTATCTTTGATGACAGATCCGTAAGTTGCGAACCAAAGAAGTGGCATCAGTTAAAGTACTTTGTAGGAACAAGAATAAGGAAGAAATGACGTGGGAAGCTGAAGAAGATATGAAATCTAGGTACCCCCATCTATTTCCCACGATGGAAGGCAACAATGCGACTATCACAATGGGCCATGAAACAACATTCGAGGACGAATGTTCCAAAGGAAGGGATGATGTTACACCCCACATTTAAATAAGCTTAGTAAGTATGGATTCTAGAATGACCAATCAGCTGGAGGCACATTCGAAGCCAGAAGGTGGTCACATGTTTCAGTAGCTCTGCACCAAGTGTCTCACCTAGCGCGGCAACTGGAGCGGGGCGACCCATTTTGCATGTAGAAGCGGCAAAAATTCCAAGGCTTGGTAATAATAAAAATAGTAAGGCTCTTTCTCTTTCATTCTTAGAAGTATCAACATAACAAGTCTACTTTTCACGCCCATTTAGAATTTCCTAGTGAATTAAGGCAATGTCGAAGGTGAATCTGGATTTGGCAAGATTTAGCTTAAAGCAACTTGGAGCCGTTGTTGTAACCCCCATCGTCTGGTGGCATTGATTCTGAAGATTCAATACCGGTAAATAGTAACTACCATAGGAGTGTAATTACATTTCCATCAAAGTATGTAGGACAATCTTTTTTCTTGGCATGAATTAGCGTAATTCTCTCCTTCTTTCTAAATGACTCATATACTTTAAAACGTAGTAGTTCCATGTCCTCTCAATGATGTTATCTTGTTCTTGTGCGTAGTTGCTGGTAGAATATCTTTAAAGTCTACATCGTTCCATTTGGTATCTTGAGGTCGGAGAATATGATTCATTCTAAAGTTAAAGTTTGTTATTTCATTACACTTGTGTGTGTGTGTAGTGTGTGTGTGTGTGTGTGTGTGTGTGTGTGTGTGTATATATTACTCTACCAAGTTGCTTTAAGCNCGTTCCATTTGGTATCTTGAGGTCGGAGAATATGATTCATTCTAAAGTTAAAGTTTGTTATTTCATTACACTTGTGTGTGTGTGTAGTGTGTGTGTGTGTGTGTGTGTGTGTGTGTGTGTGTATATATTACTCTACCAAGTTGCGCTATAGTCAACCAGTTACGACACCTATTGTGCAACCATAAATCAGTTGGCTATGTTGAGACATGATATAAAATATTACCGAGCCCGTGTATAGACGGATATGATGATGTGTCATGTGAGCCTACCTAGTCCTCTTAAGATTGGCTACGCCGAGTTCTATTAAGACCAGGTATAAACGAGACCTCCTGAGGTCGGATAAGAGCGAGTCCTCTATAAGGTCGGGTATGGAGTAATGATGCATGATGTGAGGCTACCAAGCCCTATTAAAGCCGTCTATGCCGGGTTCTATTGAGACCGGGTACAGCCAATACCTCCAGAAGTTAGTACGACCGAGTCCTCTATGAGGCCGGATATGGAGTGATGAAATTTAGCCCCAAAGAGTGGTCGAAGATATGTAATTATATATATGTACAATATCAAATTATTCATGGCCCCAATGAGAGGCATGGTTTTACAAAAGTTCATGCATTTATGATTCATGATCATAGTTTTCCACAATTTAATTTATGCCCCAGGTGGTTTGTTTCGGTATCTAGGTTGGAATCATGTACTCACATTTCTTATGTTATGACTTTGATTTACTTGTGCTTCTTAGTGTTACACATGTACTGACGCCTTTTATTTTTTGGGCGCTGTGTTCATGCCCACATGTACAAATATACCTGGTGATGCCCATCCCTAGTAGGTGCAAGATTTAGTTGGTGGTTGTTGCTCTCCACTTTTTCGAAGTAGCTATTCAAAGGTCAATAGGCACTAGAGAAGATGTCATAAACATTTTGGGTATGGTGGGACCCTGTCCCGACCAAGCTATGTAATACGTATAACTCTTTTGGTACTCTTAGAGGCTTCCAGACTAGTATTAATATTTGGTTGCATGGCCGGGTATGACCACGTCAATGACAGTGATGATAATGTATAAAATGCCAATATTTCCTTCGTTAATATGGTGTACCCTTTATAAATTTTGGTAATCGTTCCTTGAAGGCCTCAACAGCTCAATTTTCTTATAAATAAAAGATGGAAGAGCACGTGTCGATTCGCATGGGCCTCCGGGCATCGCGTTTCGCACCTCTCAAAGTTGGGGTGTGACAACTAGTGTGTCAAATTATTTGAAAATAGAATAAATCGACCTTCCCAAACCTTATCTATGTTCTCCAAATTATGCTTATCTATCTTTTTTCTTTTCTCTATTGTTATACTAGACTACATTTAAATGGCTATTATTGTAGAGGAACTTTTTGTGGAAAATCTGACTGGTAATTTTAGGTGGTGTAAAAATAATAGTTCTTATAATTAAATGGTGAGTGATATGAGTATATGTGTATCTGCTAGGTTAGAAGAAGGTTTTTTCAGTTAAAATTTTAATGGCTCCACTCTGGCGTGGAGAAAACATTTCGGTGATAGATTTTTCCCCCAAATCTGAGTGTGTCTTGCTTTGCATATGGTATTCAGTCGAAATAGATCTCGCCTGAACATGGTAGGTTAGGCTCGGAACATGAATACAAAGAACTAAAGATCAACCCCGAGTGCCGCCGAGCTAGAACCCGGGGTCGGAACGCCTGCCTTCAAGAACATAGAGTCCGGAGTTTATCTTAGCCCCGAATAAGCTCGAAGATATATTGTTAGCATAACCAACAGAAGACCAAAATATCCGCGACCGGTCGGATATTACAGCGGGTATCGCGGCGTGTATCAGTAAGGAACCGACAATCAGCAAATCAAGGAATTTTTACCTTTTATAGAATAATACCTAATGTAGGAATCCACTACTATATAAAGAGGTATGATTACTTGTAAAAGACATTGTAACACGCATCTCAAACCAATACATTATTATTATTTTTCCTTAAGCTCTTGCCCTTCTGTATCCTGACACCGATAGAAGCGGACCTGGCTCGACGGTGATTAACTTTCCAAGGCTAAGACTGTTCAATTCGTGTGGTTTGCATTTACTTTATCATTATTTATTTCAATTGCAATCTAATTTATTGTTTTGTGTCAAGTTAGTTCATGTATCCTTAAAACCACCTACAAATTCAGTTGTTATCCGATTTTGAGGTAAATAGTTTGGCACCCACCGTGGGGCCAAAGATAATAGTGGTTATTTGATACAAATCACTACTTTACACTTGTTCTTTGAAGTGTCTCTGATTTCAGGTTAAAACACAAAATGTCAAACTTTCAATCAACACCCCTACATGTTAACAACGAGTCCGTTCATCAGGTGAACATAACAACATAGTGCCCGGTGACGAGGTACCGCCCGTTGATCCCATCGGAATTCCGGTTGCAGAGTTAATTGACGCTAATTCACATGTGGTTGTAGACACAAACTTACCTACTGACCCTGAGAATAGTATCAGTGGTGGAGCCCGATCGGTGGCTGAAAATATACAAAATATTGGTGGAGAGGGAATTCGTTTAAGGGTGATCTTTGAAATGTTATAGGCTCAACAGGCGGCGATAGCTCAGTTACATAACCAAAGCCGCGCACCGAGCATATTTGAACCCGATCCGCCCCGGGAAATCATCCACAGGAATGAACCCGTCGCACAAAGGTCAGATGATAATGAATCGGGGATTAACCCGGAGATTATAACGATGCTCGAGGAACTGACAAAACGAGTAGAGTCAGGGGAGAATAAAATCGAAGATAATGATAAAAAGGTGGAAACCTACAATTCTAGGGTAGACAAAATCCCAGGAGCACCGCCGATATTGAAAGGCCTGGATTCCAATAAGTTTGTGAAAAAACCTTTTCCTCCGAGCACGGCTCTGAAGCCGATCTCTAAGAAATTTCACATGCTCGAGATACATAAGTATAACGGAACGACCGACCAAAATGAGCATGTAACCTCTTACACATGTGCCATCAAAGAGAACGACTTGAAGGATGATGAGATCGAGGCTGTCCTGTTGAAGAAGTTCAGAGAAACCCTGTCAGGGCTATGATATGGTATCACAACTTACCTCCCAATTCTATTGACTCATTTATTATGCTTGCAGGTTCTTTCGTGAAAGCACATAGCGGGGCCATCGAGGTCGAGACCAGGAAGTCGGACCTTTACAAAGTAAAAAAAAAGGATAACGAGATGCTCAAAGAGTTCGTGTCCCGATTTCAAATGGAACAGATAGACCTGCCACCGGTCACTAATGATTGGGTTGTTCAGGATTTCACTCAAGGACAATATATTTGAAGCTCGGTGGCTTCACAGCAGTTGAAACAAAACCTAATAGAATTTATGGTTGTTACTTGGGCTGACGTACATAACTGAATCAATAAAAAATAAGAGTCGAAGATGATCAACTTGGGTCCCCTTCAGAGTCTGTTTATCCTGTCAGAGCTGTTGATAGAGCCAGGAGAGACATTGATCGTGAACCGAGATCAAGCAGGGATCGTTATCAACCGTACAATGGGGATCGAAGCAGTAACGGATCCTGGAGAAATCCCATAAGAAGTGAAAGGAGAAGTGATCGAGGTCAAAGTAACAAGGGACTCATGGGCAAGAAAGGTTTCAACAGGCCTATCAGGCCTAAGGAAGAACCGAGGTTGTCAGAATACAAATTTAAAGTCGATGATGTTGCCATTGCATAAACTATCGGACGCATCAAGAACACCAAATGGCCTTGACCCCTACAATACGATCCAACCCAAAGGAATCCTGACCAGATGTGTAAATATCATGGTACACACTGCCACAGAATTGAGAATTGTTGACAGGTGAGAGAGGAAGTATCCCGACTATTCAACAACGGGCATCTTCAAGAATTCCTAAGAGACTAATGCAAGAATAATTTAAGGAATAGGGATTCTAATAAACAGATCGAACAAGAAGAACCTCAACACGTCATTAACATGATCATCGGTGGGGTCGATGTGCCTTAGGGGTAGATGCGGAAGTGCATCAAAGTATCTATCATAAGTGAAAAATGAACTCGAGATTACATACTAGAAGGAACCTTGTCTTTCAACGAGGAGGACACGGAAGGGATCGTACTGCCCCACAATGATGCACTCGTAATATCTGTACTCGTAAATAAATCTCGAGTTAAGTGTGTGTTAATTGATCCAGGTATCTCGGCCAACATCATCCGATCGAGGGTCGCGGAGCAGCTCGATCTACAAGATCAGATCGTGTCGGCAGTCCGAGTTCTAAACGGATTCAACATGGCATGCGAAACCACTAAAAGAAAGATAACATTACCGGTGAACACCGCCAAGACCATATAGGAGGTTATGTTTTATGTGATCGAAGGAGACATGAGGTACAACGCTTTGTTCAGGAGGCCATGGATCCACAAAATGAGGGCAGTACCCCCGACTCTGCACCAAGTGTTAAAATTCCCAACACCGGGTGTGATTAAAACAATCTACGGAGAACAACCAGCCGCAAAGAAGATGCTTGCGTCAATTTCGATATCCGCACTTGCAACGACAAAGGGGTCGAGTTCGGTCGCAAAGATAGAAGCTAAATACCAATTACCGACACCAGTCCCGACCCAATCAGAGAAAAAGAGACTGATGAAGACGATGATTATAGGGTTCCCAGGTCTTTTAGGGTTCCCAGGTCTTTTATAGTCCCCGAAGATTTCGACACCACTAAATCAAAAATCCAGGAGCTGGAATAGGTCATATTGATCTAGCATTTACCCGACCAGAAGGTATACTTAGGTATGGGATTAAGTCTCGAGCTCAGGAAAAAAACTCATTATGTTTCTTATAGCTAACATAGACTGTTTCACTTGGTCCCACCTTGATATGATAGGGATCCCGCCAAAAATAACCACTCACAAGCTAAGCCAGGACTCAAAGTTCCATCCGGTCAAGCAAAAGAGGAGACCCCAGTCCGAGGCCAAACATGCTTTCATCAAGGACGAGGTATCTAAACTCCTTAAAACACGGTCCATCCGAGAGGTTAAATACCCGGATTGGTTAGCGAATGTAGTGGTAGTACCTAAAAAGGGAATAAATTAAGAATGTGTCAAACTCTCCAAACTCTCTATGTAAAAAGACGACTGAGTGCTACAGTAACTCGCAGTGGCGATATGACCATTGTTCCTCCGTCCACCGGTGAAAAACCACCGGACCACACCCAAAATGAGCGCAATACAATTACTCAACCAAGCCTACAAGAATCATTCCATAATTCAATCCCAAATGCTACAGATTTACAAAGATACGCTGTGATCAATGTAGCTCCAAATTGTCTGGGAACTTATGAAAATTCCCAAGTGATTTCTGGGTCAAAGCCTGAATTTCCAAACCATACAAATTTTTCTCCACCTCAAGACACAGCTCTTCACCAAATTGAGCTCATTCTACTGTGGGAATCGTCTCCCCGGAGCTTCAGCAAAATGCCCGTCAGTTTGAAGTCGCCAGAAATGGAAGTCCAGTCAACCAAATGGAAAATTCTCAATACCAATCTCCTCGCCTTGATGAGGAAAACTCTATTGCATCTCCAATCTCATAGGGATACCAACCAAAATGTTCCAATTTCGCAATCCAAAACTTCAGGCAGCCAGAGTACACCAGGTGCTCGACAAAATGCAAACCTTATTTTTGGGCCAATTTGTTCTATTCCACCACTTGGAATACCTTCATTGTCATCCAAAGAGAAAAGTTTTATCTCAATCTAACTTGGCAATTGATCACCTCGATCAATTGAATAATCAAGAAACTCATAAGTTGGGCGGGCAGGGGGTTCTGATGACACAATTGGCCCATAACCAATGTCAAATTGTTCCTGAGATCCAAGAGATTGTTTTCCAAACAACAATTCAAATTTCACAAGAACCAATCCCCTCGAATATCCAAAAAGGTGATTCTACAGTGTTAAGCTCATTAGGTGTTTGACCAACTGCCAATACCAATTCTGTTACTCAATTGGATGCCCAAGCCATTGTTCAGGCCCCCTTAATCCACAGGAAGCTGCTCGTCTATTGACACTGCGGGAATCATGTCCCAAAAGTGATGATCAAACACTGGCTTCTTCAGCTATACAACTTCCAGTCATCACTGTTGCCTAAGCTTCAAAACAACTTTTAAAACAATCTCAGGCAACCAGCACAACCCTTGTTAACCCCTCTATCAAAGTTTCTTCTAACTTTGATATACCAAAGCATCCCAAAAAATCCAACAACCCCCAGTTAAAAGTGATGAAACTCCTGCAGCTGCCCAGACTGTAGTGCAGACCACCCCTGCTACCAACAATAATCCTCAGTTGAATAATACCACTGATAAATTGGTATTTTACCAACTTATCTCCTCTTAATACTTAATCTTTTGTATAATTTTGTTGAGGAACTAATACATTTATTGACGTTTACTTTCATATTTCAGGTGTCAAGTGATTTAGAGGTGATGGTGAAGAAATCATGCGAAAACAAGTCAAAAAGTGGTGAAATTGGAAAAAAGGATAACTGTCCAGTTTTTACTCTATGCGATCGCCAGTGATTATATGCAATCGCATAAGTCCAGGAGAATAGAGCTATGCGAACACGGATACAAGTATGCAAACACAAAACATTAAGGTGCAGTCAGCGGACTGGTCAATTGGCCTATGCAAACGCTGGACCATATGTGCGATCGCATAGGCTAGGAGAAATAATTGTATGCGAATGCGGAACTACAGTTGCGATCGCATATGGTATTTTCTGGGCAGTTCTGGGCAGTTTTGGAATTTCACATCTTTATCCCCCAAACCATTTTTATACACGACTTAGCAGATATTTTCAGTATCTTTTGCATTGTTTTACCATATTTTGAGTCTTGAAGACAAGAGAGAACAAGTTTTGAAGATAAGGCTTGCACACACACTTGGTTTATGCAGATTTCAAGCTTGTGGTTAAGGATTTCTGATCACGCTCAACTATGTCTTCTATAAAGACTAAACGGGCGTTGCAAATATAAATCTGGGGTATTAAGCCCAAAGTCGATCCCACGAGGAATTGAACGTATCAATTGAGTTTATTAAATACTACACTGGTGTTTAATCAAGTTTCTCAAGACTTTTGAATATCAAGTTGTGTTGTTTAACTAATTCTACTCACAAAATAATCAACTAGTAATTAATCTAACAATTTAATGTAAACAATAATATTAAAGGTCTAAGGTTATGGTTTCCCCCGTTGGTGAATTCTTTCTCCGATACTTCTTATAGCTTAATTAATCGTCTCTATCAATCATGAAC
>ML436499.1:0-46128 GCA_005239525.1 Nicotiana knightiana
GGACATTTAAAGTATTTTCTAGGAGTAGAGGTTGCTCGGGGACCCAAAGGTCTGTTTCTCAATCAAAGTAAATATGCCTTGGACATTATCTCCGAAGTCGGTCTGCTAGGGGGTCGCCCGATTGGCACCCCGATGGAACAGAATCACCGGCTAGCTTTGTCACGTAGCCGTTCGTTAGATAATCCAGAGAGTTACCGAAGACTAGTAGGGCGATTGATCTATTTATGTTTCACACGTCCCGATTTGTCTTACAGTGTTCATGTATTGTCACAATTTATGCAACAACCTCGGGCAGACCACTGGGATGCAGCTTTAAGAGTGGTACGGTATCTTAAGGGAAGCCCGGGTCAAGGCATTGTTCTCTCTTCGACGTCTGATCTCAAGTTATACGGATGGTGTGATTCAGATTGGGCTGGGTGTCCGTTGACTCGCCGGTCACTCACAGGATGGTTTATTTCCTTCGGAGAGTCACCAGTCTCGTGGAGAACCAAAAAGCAAAATGTTGTTTCTCGGTCATCTGCTGAAGCCGAGTATAGGTCGATGGCTATGACCATTTGTGAGTTGAAATGGCTTCGTGGTATTTTGAACAGTCTTGGCATTCAGCAAGCTTCTCCCATTCGATTATCTTGTGACAGTCAATCAGCGTTGCATATTCTTCGCAATCCAGTATTCCACGAAAGAACAAAGCATATTGAGATAGACTGTCATTTTATTCGCGATGAATTTGTTGGGGGAACCATCCGCCCGGTTTTTGTCCGAACGGTTGCACAACTGGCCGATATCTTCACAAAGGCATTGGGAAAATCACAGCTTGAGCTCTTACTTGAGAAGTTGGGCATTCGTGATCTTCATGCTCCCACTTGAGGGGGGGGGGTGATAAGGAAAGAATTAGAGTTTAATTAGGAATGTGTAATATTTTCCTTATTAGAGTTTAGGTCTTGGTCTCCTATTAGGTTTAGGTTTTCTCTTATTTCTCTAACTTCTTTGTCTATAAGTACTTGTGAAATTAATGAGAAGAGCAAGAGTTTTTCCTCTAATATTGTTCTTTGTCTTCCGCATCAAATCTTTCAAGTTAAGAATTAGTTAAGCTCGTTCTCTATATGTGTATCCGTATCCAAGCTCAATAATCAGTTGATCAATGAAATCTCTTTCTCCTACTCTCATTTCTAGTGGCGCATGTAGTGTAGTATCATAATGACTATAAAATTGGAACAGAAAAGATTAAAATGACCATGAACAAGGATGGCTCGTGCAAATCAAAAAGTTGTTCAAAACTTTTATAATAAAAAGAAATCCAACGTGAACTGATAGTAAATCTAAATAAGAACTAAATAAAAAATTACTGTTATAGAAAAAAGCTAAACCCTAATTTTGATTATATTCCCCGACAAATTCAGCTCATCCTGCTCATTTGCCAACCCTAATCACACCCTAAAATCAGTTTTTTGTTTGTTAAATCTACGCTATGAGCCTGTTTGGCCATGAAAAAAATTTCACTTTTTTTAATTAGTGTTTGCCATAAAATTTTCATTTTTCACTGGAACATGAATTTTGAAATTTTTTAAAAATTTTAAAAACTCCAAAAGGTTATTTTTTCATGTACATTGTTCTTGCCAATGGAATTTATATCATGAATAATACTCATAATCTTTTCTTTTTTAATCTGTTTTTTAAGCTTTATACTGCGACATTATCAAAATCTATGTTGCTTGGACTCTTTAAAAGTGTTGTCATACCCGTGTCGGATCCTTCAAAAATGTACTAAATTTGAAAGATCCGACACATGCCCAACAACTTTTTTGAAAAGTTCGAATAACATAGATCAAAATACAATCCATAAACGAAAACAAAGAAAAAGTAAAACAGAAGATAAACAGGAATAGCTTGCATTATGCATCATATTAAACTATTAAAGAGACTCTCAAGAAAGGAAGATATTAAAAGATAAGGTGCTATTATGGAGTAATATAGAATCACTCATATCCTTTCGATTAAAAGAGAAGAAAAGTATGAGATAACCACAGAAGACAATAAAGAAAAAACACAAATATAAAAGTACAAGAGAGGGTGAATTGTTGGATATATTTAAAAATTAGTCGACTAACAAAAGTATTAGTTGACTAAATACAATGCAGAATGAAAGAAAGCAGTAATTGAAAGTTTAATAACATACAACAATTTTATACTGGTTTTATACCGTTATGGTACTTACATTCAGTTTTCCTTGGGTCACTAGGGTTCCCTTAGGATCTTTGAAAGTGTTACAATACATATGGTTTTAACTCGTTTACCACCAACGAAAAGTATCAATAGTGAGTTCTAAGTATTTGACACCACTCTCTTTTGTGTTCTAGATCTTCCTATCTTTCGAGACACTGATAACTAAAGATTACAGTATTTAGGTTAAGAAGTAGATAAACTTAGAATACAATGTGTGTAGTTGCACAAATCTTCTACTTGAGAGTATCAGCCTTCTTATAGGAGAGAAAAAAGTCCATGAGTCTTTAACAAAATTAGAGGCACGAGATATTTGTACAAGGATTTGACCCAAGGGGTGCCTCTTCGAATCCTGCTCCTTGAAAAGCCCAGATTCGATCGTGACTTTCCTTGTCACTAGCTTGCATTGAGGAGCCATTTACGCCTAGAGTGAGCTTATTTCTGGGCAGAGAATATTTGCTGGAAAACTTCTTGATTGAGTATCCTTGATTAGCAATCTGAACTCCTTTGATTGAGGTCGAATAAATTGGCTTCTCTTGATTGACCATTAATGTAGCAATCTTATCTTAGACAACATCTTCATTCTTTCCTTTTTTCTATTTCGAATCTTGCAGTCCATTTATGTAGCAATCGCATCTTGAACAGCATCTTCATTCTTTCCTTTTTGCTTGTTTGAATCCTGCAGTACTGCAAATTTAACATAAGATGATATTGTCATCATTAAAACTTAAACTTAAACTTATCAATCTCCCTATTTTTGATGATGACAATCAAGAGGGAGTAAACTAAGAGAACAGTAAATTAAGATACTTTCCTTTTTATGTGTTGCTCCCCTTGAGTTTATGTTATTTCCATCTCTCCCTGAATAATTGTAATTGTTGTCCTCTACTGCTGGTGTTTACCCACATTTTTCTCCCCCTTTGACATCAATCAAAAAGGAAAAAAAAGCATACCGAATAATATAGAAGATAATATACATACTAATAAGGAGGTTAGAGCAGTATAAGTAGTGCCTTCAGCAGAGGCTTAGCTAGTACAGACCCAAACAAAAAAATGTTTAAAGGAAATCACCAAAAAAACAAGCATAAGAAAAAAATTATTTTTAATATCATCACATCCAGTCGCATTAACTTATTCCCAATAAGTACTTAACGGAGTTGATCACTTTGGTGCAGAAGAAGTCATAGGAATATTCAACATCTTTGACGAGTTTGTCCATCTTTTCACTCATAAAATTGAAAGCCCTGGTTCTTTCCCTCCGTGTGGCTCTCATGTCCATCCTGAGCTTAGCCACATCTGTACCTGTCTCCTTGGTAACTTTCCAGATTTTATCTACCTATTCTTTCATCTCAACTAGTAGCAGTTTGAGTCTATCAAGATAATGCTGAATTTGTTGAAGCTTCTGAGAGGCAGTCAACTGAGAAGCTGGTTGTTCAGTTTGGACTTCAACTTGCACTGGAATACTTTCAACTTTGGCTCGCTTAACCCATCCATCAGCACCCAGAGTGTACCCCATCATTGAGAAAGCAGTCTTATCATAAGTACTGGTAATGTACTTGGGTGAAAAAGGTGCCAAATCTATCTTCATGACTTCGAGAACATGTGAGAAGAGAAGACCATATGGCAGACATGCAGTAGAGGAGGATATATCCCTGATACTCTCAAGCATGTAATGACGAATCCACACAAACCAATCAAGACGTTTATTATTATCCAGGCAGTAAAGAACAAAGACATCTCTAGTGGACAGAGAGCTAAGGGACCAAGTTCTGAGGAGGAGAATAGTGGCAATCATGTGGGCCAAGACACGATGTTCAAACTTAAGATTCTTGGAACCAATGTCAGGGGCATTATCAGACAAAAAGATTTTTGTTTCATCAAAGGACACTTCAAAGTCTTTGGACAAACACATCATACCTACTAAACTTGGCAGAAAAAATCTTTTCAAATTGGTAAGAGTCCAAAAATATTCTAGTCCCTAAAATCATAGATTCCAAATCATCTTTATCATTCACAAAAAGATTTGCATAAAACGTCCTAACAAGTTATTCATACACAGAGTTTCCAATGGTCAAAAGGAGAAGAAAGGTGCTGAAAATCGAAAATAGCAGTCACATCACAATAAAGACTTTTCATAAGAGAGAGACTTACAGAGCGTCCATAAGCCATGGATTTTGACTTGTAGGACTCAAAACTTGACTTTTCACTGGGACCATAGAAGATTAACTTGTCCTCGGGACCAAATTCCAAGCGTTCCACTTTACCCTTCTTGCATGCAGCCTTTTGGGGGGGCTTGCTCCATGGGTTTCTTGTCGGACTTTTTCTAGCTAATGGGAGGATTTTCAAATGATTCACTACTGTCATTGTTTGTTCTGAGAAAATATCCATATGTTCTTCAGTGTTAAGAGGTTTTTAAACCTTCGACTGTGTCTGGTTGCAGAGAATGGATTTCTTTTGGACATGGTGTGAAGGGTTATTTGGAAGAGAATGGGGAGAGTACTGGAAAAGGAGGGTTTTTTATCAATGTTTTTGATAAGAGAGAAGAGGCGTCTTGGTTAATGGAAAGGCCAAGTTCAGACGAAAGTGAAGGTTCAGAAGTGATTGATCGGCGATACTTGTTATAATTACACTTACACAGAAAAGTAATTAAGCCACATATAAGTAAGAAAATTAAATATTCTAACATAAGGTAAAATATTCAAGGGGATATTTGATTTACAAATTTGGCACAATGCCAATCTTTTTACGGAGAAGGCAAAATCTTTCTTCTAAAAGTGATTTTGTAAAAATATCAGCAAGTTGAGAATCAGTACTAATAAATTCTAAAACAATGTCACATTTTGCTACGTGATCACGTATAAAATGATGTTTAATTGTTATATGCTTTGCTCTAGAATGATGTACAGAATTCCTTGATAAACAGATAGCACTGGTATTGTCACAGAAAATAGGAGTAGATGTAAGAGATAAATCATAGTCAAGAAGTTGATGCATAATTCATAGAACTTGTGTACAACAGCTTACAACGACTAGGTATTCTGCCTCAGTCGTTGATAGTGCAACACAATTTTATTTTTCTTTTGCCAAGATAATAATGCATTCCCTAACAATTGACATGTCCCACTGGTACTTTTTCTTTCAATCTTGTCTCCTGCAAAGTCAACACCTGAAAAGCCTCTTAGAGAAAATTTTTTAGAATGATCATATCATAGTCCTAGCTCAGATGTACCAATTAAATATCTAATAATCTATTTAACAGCATAAATATGGGATTCCTTAGGAGCCGACTGAAATCTAGCACACTTGTGTACACTAAATATAATATCCGGTCGACTAGCAGTCAGATATAATAGAGATACAACTATTCCTCTATACATCGTTTCATCAACCATTTTTCCATTGTTGTCTTCATCTAGCATCGTAGTTGGACTCATTAGAGTGCCAATTGCCTTAGCATTTTTCCATGCCGAAACTTTTTAATAAGCTCCTTAATGTACTTGGTTTGGCTAATGAAAATTCCTTTAGGAGACTGCTTGATTTGAAGTCCAAGAAAGAAAGTCAGTTGTCCCATCATGCTCATTTCAAATTATTCTTTCATGGAAAGAGCAAATTCCTCACAAAGAGCAGAGCTAGGGCTACCAAAAATAATATCATCTATATAAATTTGAGTAATAAGATTACCTGAACTGGATTGCTTAATGAAAAGAGTTGTATCGATATTACCTCGTTTGAAACCTTGATTTAGAAGGAAGGAACTTAACCTTTCATACCATGCTCGAGGGGCTTGTTTGAGACCGTACAAGGCTTTAGTCAACTTGTATACATGATTAGGAAAGGTGGAATTTGCAAAACCGGGTGGTTGGTTCACGTACACTTCTTCAGAAATATAGCCATTAAGGAACGCACTTTTAACGTCCATTTGAAATAGCTTCAATCCTTTGTGAGCAGTGAAAGCAAGTAGTATTCGAATGGATTCAAGTCTTGCCACAGGCGCAAATGTTTTATCATAGTCGATTCCTTCATGTTGAGAATAACCTTGAGCCATCAATCTTGCTTTATTCCGAACAACTTGAACTGATTCATTCAATTTGTTTATGAAGACCCACTTAGTTCCAACAACAGAAGAGTTTGAGGCCTTGAAACTAACTCCCATACTTTATTTCTTTCAAACTGATCTAATTCTTCTTTCATAGCACTTATACAATGAGAATCTTTGAGAGCTTCATCCACTTTCTTGGGCTCAATTTGAGAAATTGGGAGCTACATAAGATTTGTTCTTTTGAGACCTCCTTGTAGATATTCCCTCATGTGGATCTCCTATAATGAATTTGTGAGGATATCCCAGTTCACTCTTCCATTCATTTGGAGTATTTACTGGAGGCTCTCTTTCTTCGGTAGTCAGCTGATCTGGTTGAGGTAGATCAAGATCTTCTAATGGTATTTCAACTGGTTGAACCTGTTGATCAGCTGACTAATTTTGATGGTCCTTTCCTACAATAACAGACTTAGGAGCATAAGAAATTTCCTCATCTTCAGGAATATGTTCATTCCTTGAGCGAGGGTTAGTATCAACAAAATCAACATGAATAGATTCTTCAATACACAAAGTTCTCTTATTATAAACTCTGTATGCTCTATTTGAAGGAGAGTAACCAAGAAATATACCTTCATAACTCTTAGGATCAAACTTACCCAGATTATCCTTCCCATTGTTGTGGATAAAGCATTTGCATCCAAATGGGTGAAAGTAGTTGTTATTTTTTTTCTTACAATTCCACTGTTCACAAAGGGTATTTTTGAGAATTAGTTGAATCAGAAATTTGTTGATGATGTGGAATGTTGTACTCACAGTTTCTACCCTAAAAATGATGAGGTAGAGAATTTTCCACAATCATGGTTCTTGCCATATCCTGCAGGGTTCTATTTTTGTGCTCTACTACTCCATTTTGTTGTGGTGATCTTGGTGAAGAGAAGTTGTGAGAGATTTCTTGATCATTGCAGAAAATTTCAAAAGCTCTGCTTTCAAAATCTCCTTCATGATCACTTCTAATAGTAGAGATGTTGTAAACCTTTTCTCGTTGAACCTTCTTACAGAAAACTTCAAAATTCTTTAGAGCATCATCTTTATGAATAAGAAACATAACCCAGGTAAATATAGAGAAATCATCTACAATAACAAATGTATATTTTCTACCTCCTATGCTAGCAGTTCTAGTTAGGCCAAGTAAATCCATATGCAGCAAGTGAAGAGGTTTAGAGGTGGAAACAATATTTTTAACTTTGAAAGAAGAGCGAGTTTGTTTTCCTAGTTGACATGCATCACATATATGATCTTTTGAAAAATCCAATTTTGGGAGACCAATAACAAGATCGTGTTTAGACAGTTTTTGATAGTATGCATGCTTCCATAGCCAAGTTTTCTATGTTAAACTCATGGATCTTTAATCATGGAAGTGAGACAAATTTGATCCCCAAATTTTTCTAAGTTTTTTATCTCTATTACCTGAAAGAATGATTTTACCTGATTCGTCTTCTATAAACCAACCATGTTTCTTAAAATGAACCTCATAATCGTTGTCACATAGTTGACTGATGCTGAGAAGATTATAGCCAAGTTCATCAACTAGGTAGACTTCATCTGCATCATACGTTGAGCTTAAAGGAACTTTTCCAACACCAATTACATTTTCCTTGGATTTGTCTCCAAAAGTAAATATCCTCCATCTAGCTTAGTGACTAATTTGAATAGTTGTTTGTCACCCATCATATGTATGGAACACGCGCTGTCGAGATACCATTTTCCTTTTTGATTCTTCTTGTGGTGTTCCTGCAAAACAAGATTACTTATTTTTAGGTACCCAAGCCTGCTCGGGTCCTGAATGGTTAGAATGCTGAGTGTTAGCTTGATTTGAAGATTTAGGTCTCCAGACCCATCTCCTATTATCTTTGAACCTACAACGATTTGAGGCGTGACCTCTTTTGCCATAATAGAGGCAAGATGGACTGTTAGAGTTACCAGCACCTCTTTCAGCTCTAATTTTGTTTCATTAATTGTTAGTACTATTGCCATTTTTACCACAAAAAGAACAAGTAAGAATTTTCTGATTGTAATGAGCAGTCTGATCTGACTTGACTGAGCTGTGACTCGTGGTCTTTTGCAAGCCATTCAATTGAAGCTTAAGTTCGTTTACTTCATTATGTAGCATATCACGCTCAATTTCGCATACTTCTAGTTTCAAGGCCCGGTCTTTCTTTTCTCTCTTGATCCTTCTAGCTCATTTACTACTCTTTCTATATCTACAAGAACAATATCAACAAATTCTTGAAGTTCATAACAATTAGGGCATAAAGGAGTACGTACCTCACTAGTTCCTTCGTCTGCCATGAGATAAGGTTCTCTTGAGTCGTCTTCCTCATCATTGTTGTCTGCCATCTGTCCAAGTTCTCCTGAATCTTCATTTGCATTTATGGCCATGAAACATATGTTAGCAATTTCCTCGTGATCAGACTCTTCCTCATCACTTCAAGCTCCGAAAGCTTTCTTCTTTTGCATGTTTCTGTTGAGCTTCTTCTTTAGTTCAGGACAGTCAGCTTGAATATGACCAAACTTTCCACATTCGTAGAATCTTCCATCATTTTTATCAGCTTCATTGTTTATCCTTCCTTTCCTGAAGTTAGGCTTCCATCTCATGTTATTCCTGTTTTTTCTCATCATGCTAGTTACGACTTGAGAGAGCATTGCAATATTTTCGTCTTGTTCTCCTCCTTCCTCCTCTTTATTTTCTGGTTCAGCCACAGTTGCCTTGAAAGCAACAATTTTCTTCTTCTCTTGAATTTGTCTATCCATGTGAGTTTTTTCAAAATAAATTAGATCACTTCTGAGTTCATCATAAGAAATTTTGTCCAGATCTTGACATTCCAAGGCAATGACCTTTGGCTTCCAAATAGTAGGTAAACTTTTGAGGATCTTTCTAACATGTTCACCACTTTTGATAGGTCTACCAAACGACTTGAGATCTCCAAAAATTTTGCTGAACCTGGAAAATATTTCTTCTACTGATTCACCATCCTTCATTTGAAATAACTCGCAGTCCCGAACCAAGAGATTTATCCTAGTTTTTTTCACTTTGTTGGTTCCTTCATAAGTGACCTCCAGTTTGTCTCACATTTCTTTGGCAGTTTCACAACTTGATATCTTTCATATTCTTCTCCATTGATAGCATTGTACAATAGATTGTTTGCTTTTGCATTAACAATTATAACAACAACTTGTTCATCAGTGTAATCGTCCAAGTCAAAAGGATCAATTGATACAATGAGCCTTGCTCTGATACCAATTGAAAGTACAAGAGGAGGGGGTGAATTGTTGGTTGTTTAAAAATTAGCCGACTAACAGAAGTATTAGTTGACTAAACATAGTGCAGAATGAAAGAAAACAGTAATTGAAAGGTAAATAATACACAACAATTTTATACTGGTTCGGTACCGTTGTGGTACTTACATCCAGTTTTCCTTGGGTCACAAGGATTTAAGATCTTTGAAAGTGTTACAATACAAATGATTTTAACTCATTCACCACCAACAAAAAGTATCAACAATAAGTTCTAAGTATTCGACACAACTCTCTTTTCTGTTCTAGATCTTCCTATCTTTTGAGACACTGATAACTAAAGATTACAGTGTTTAGGCTAAAAAGTAGACAGACTTAGAATAGAATGTGTGTAGTTGCTCAAATCTTCTAGTTGAGAGTATCAACCTTCTTATAAGAGAGAAAAGAGCCGTTAAGTCTTTGAAAAAATTAGAGGCACGAGATCTTTTCACAAGGATTTGACCCAAGGGGTGCCTCTTCGAAACCTTCTCCTTGAAAAGCCCAGATTCAATCGTGACTTTCCTTGTCACTATCTTGCATTGATGAGCCATTTACGCGTAGAGTGAGCTTATTTCTGGACAAAGAATATTTGTTGGCAAACTTGTTGATTGAGTATCCTTGATTGGCAATCTGAACTCCTTTGATTGAGGTCGAATAAATTGGCTTCTCTTGTTTGACCATTAATGTAGCAATCCTATCTTAGACAGCATCTTCATTCTTTCCTTTTTGCTATTTCGAATCCTGCAGTCTTTTTATGTAGCAATCGCATCTTGAACAACATCTTCATTCTTTCTTTTTTGCTAGTTCAGATCCTGCAACTTTAACATAAGACGATATTGTTATCATTGAAACTTAAACTTAAATTTATCAACACACACGCTTGGGTGCACGTGGCTGCGCCACTGATTGCATAGCTTAATCACTAAATTTTCTGATGCACCACTGCCTTTTCAATTTATTACTTTCTTACACTATACACTTTTTATTGCCACAATGGGTACAAAAGCAAATGAATATAATGGGCAAGAATAACTTAGTTCATATTTTGCAAAAAAGTCAAATATCTCCCGACGACGGGCTAATTCTAAATCTATTGCTTTTCGCATTGTTTCTCGAACACGTAAGCTTTAGATTAAGAACTACCCCTCGGTCGAGAGACATTTGAGTTCTTGCAAACTGTGAGCTAAGTTGTTCTTCGCCAATATTTTTTGGATAAATATACAACTTTTTTTATTGAGATTTGAGATACTCACATTGGTATCCGTACATTCTTTATTAGAATTAATCTTCATCAAATATTTCAGCTTCAACTTCTTGTTTGAGTTTAAGAATAATGTCCCTCAGTTCCAGCAGCTGATCTCCAGTCTACATTGATAAAAGAAGAGTCATGAAACAAATCTTGCAAAAATTAGTAATTTTTAAATCAATCTCAATAAAAATGAGCAGGAGCGGAGCTAGAGTGTAGTCAGCGGGTTCGGCCGAACCCAAGAACTTTGGTTCAAACCCTGTATTTATCTTACAAAATTCATTAAATATGTATGAATTATTAATTTAGAACCTATTAACTTAAAACAAATAGAATTATGTACACATAAACTTGAAATCCTGGCCTCGTTTTGAAAACGAGGCATTATCAAGTAGTAAACGTTACAAGCATCAAGAACACGTACATATTTAATAAAACATCCAAATAAAGAGAGTTGGTCATCAGAAAGATAGTTGAAGATGAAATGTGAAAGCAAGAATGCTGTAATTAAGATTAAGAATTTGATAGCTGATCTTAATAGACTCCACAATAATTTGTTCAATAGCAACATGGTAGAATCTTATATTAGGTGTTTAATTCTCAGCAAAAAGACTCAAATAAATCTCAATCACAAGAAACAGCAGCTCCCTTTTGAGCAAAGGAAAGGTTTTGCTTCTGCCTAGAATTCTTAAACAGCAAGTAGCAAATTCACCTGGAAAAATGAAAAGGCAACAAGTCTCGTTCTTTTCCCATTTTCATATTTAATGTGTATATGCTTCTATTAATTAATGGTAAAGTTAATGCCCTATCATGTCACGGGTTCGAGTCATGAAAATAGTCTCTTATAAAATGTAAGATAAGACTGCGTACAATCTAAGTTGTTCGGACTCGGGTGTGGATATTCGATACGGGGGCGGATCCCTGTATCGGATTCGGCAAAATTTAAATTACAAGATTCAAGGATGCGGATCCGGATATGGATACGGATGCGGGGATTTTGAGAGATATTATGTAAAAAACTTACATTGATATTGTACAATTCAATCTTTCATTCTCCAAGATAGACATTACTCTTTCATTGTTCTAAATGTGTTTTATTTTAAGAAATCAAAATCTCAATTTTTCTCCCAAATTTGTCGATGGACTCCGGTCAAAGTGTCCAAAGTCAGTTGACCGTATCCGGGACCCCATATCTGAATGCGTCCTGTATCCGGACGAGGACGATACCAAAATCGAATAGTTCGTGCAACTTAGCGTGCAACAGACGCTTGTGGTCCGACCCTTCTACGGATTATTGCTCATGCTTATATAGTCAAACATCTCTATAACAGCCTCGTTTATTCCAAATATTTTTGCATATTATATCGAATTGCTATTATAGAGAACATACATTATAACATAAGATGAAAATTGGTTCTGGAAAAGCTTGACTTTTATAGGATGTGTTTGGTATGAAGGAAAACATTTTCCGGAAAATATTTTTTAATTTTCCCATGTTTGGTTGGCTTAAATGTTTTGGAAAACATTTTCCTTATCAACTCATTTTCCTTCAATTGGAGGAAAATATTTTTCTTTTTAAGAGAAAGGAAAATATTTTCCAAAACTCCTTCTCAAGCTTCCCCATCCTATTCCATACCCTCACCAACTCACCCCACACCTCACACCAACCCACCTAACCCCACCCCATGCCCTCTCTCCAAAAAGGTTGTTGGTTCGAAAGTTTATGGCTTCATGTTTATTGTATCAAAATTATTTATGAATACTCTTGAGAAAATATTTTTCTTAATTTGTGTACCAAACACCGAAAACATTTTTCACGAAAAACGTTTTCCGTTGTACCAAACACATTCATAGTGAAGTGTTGTTATATATGAATATTGTTATAGAGAGAGCTAACTGCAGCATCAGCTTGTTAATCCTTTGTACGTGATTGTTCAATATGTGGTGTTATACCATTCACAATATGGTTTTGTGATGAGTTTGTTTAACATCAAAAACCTTCTGTATTTGCGCCACTGAAATAGTTTCTTGCAGAATGCAAGGTAAGGTTACGTACAACAAAATCTTGGACATATTTTTATAATGTACATGCTTCAAATGTCCAATTTTAAGTGTATTAATATCGGAGTCTATTTCTAGTTCAAATAAATCGGACTTACTAACTACTATTTATAGATAAAATGTGAATTATAATCGGGAAATGCGTTTATTTTCTGACCAATGTTTGAAAATATAGATAACTTTTCGGATAATTTATTGCCTCCGCTTCATCTTTCGTCCTCCCCACTCCAATCCGGAGGCGTTAAGGGGCTTTTGTTTTCTGTTTTCGCTCTATTTGCTAAGGGAAAATTTTGGTAAAGGAAATAGTCCTGAACAATCCTAATAAGATAACTTTTGTATTTGAGTTAAGCTTTTTAATTTCTTTTTTTTTTTTTATGAGTTACTCGATAAAAGGTTAAATTTTGGTATTAGTACTAAAATGTAGAGGGGGTTAGCATTAATACAGTAATACCTCCTACACACTTGGTATTTATTTGAAATGTAGCTTGTTTGAAAGGTTGTTACCTATTGTTTTCATAATGTATTTTATTGTATTATTTTGATGAATACACAACGTTTAAATATATTGTTTGTTGTTGTTGTTTATGATATCACGCTTAGTAATATGAAGAATAAACTTATAATATTACAAAGAAAAGATAGGTACATGATATAATTATTATATAAAAAGATAGAATATAATAAAGGATAAAATAAAATTATTTAATAATAAAAAAGAGTAATATGGGAAAAAAGTAAGGTAACTACACCAAATCATCAATTGTTACATAAAGTGACTGCTTCTTCGTTTCATAACGATGGACGTTTTTAACAAGATGATATAATAAATATTAAGTAACAATTAAAACAGTATATGTAAAGTAACAATATGATATACAACACAGTAGATAACAACCAGCATGATTGACTTGTCATGTTCAATACTCAATAGCTTTGTTGCTCGGACTTTTCAAAAGTGATCCCGTATCCGTATGGCATCTTCAAAAAATACACTAAATTTAGAGGATCTGACATGCACCCAATAATATTTTTAAAAAATTCGAGCAACATAGCTCAATAGTGCCATGTCCAACATTAATAAAATTAGGACAAATATAAAGTAGCATAATTAACCATATGCAAGGGTAACACAGCAAGAATTGAAAAATAGTAAAAAAAATTATTTAAAAGAAACATCCTACATAAACAGATTATAAACCTAAACACAACATCAAATCAAAATTACTACTTAGAGAAAATAAAATCATACTAAATTTAATTCTAATCCAAAAATAAACAAAGGATCAACTTCACCAACAATATATCAATTCTTCTAACCGAAGAGATCGAAACCAAATTCCTCCTCAGACTCTTCTTTCTCTTCCACTTTCTTTTCCTCCACCTTCTCTTCCCCCACTGCACCACCACCGCCACCGCCACCACCAGCGGCAACCGAAACACCAGCGCCACCGGAAGGCACCAAAGCAATCATCTCTCTACCAGCAGCAATTAGTTCAGTGAGATCTTTTCCTTTAACTTGAGATAATAACAGTTCAATTTTTTCATTATCAGCTTCTGCACCAACAGAAGAGAGAATTGCCTTCAAATCCTCCGCCGTGGGACTGGCGTTTCCGTCCAATGCGGCCAACAAGTAGGCGGCGATCACCTTCATCTTTTTTTTGAATGGTTTTCTAGGGTTTTGAGTTTGGAAAATATGAAGTATAGGCTCTTGTAGTTTTTATATATACACGTAATAACGTAAGGGGTATTAATATAATAATAATAGAAATTAAATCCGATTATAACTAGGTTACGAGAGAAGTTTTCCTTTTTCTTTATTCCTTACAGGACACGTAATAAGAAATTGCTTACATTTTTACCAAATTAACGCAAGAAATTTAAACATTTAATCATTAGTCCATCAAATATAGATACGTAATAATTAATTAGAGGAGAAAATAAAATTAGGAAATAGTACTAGCTTTATTTGTTCAAACGGTTTTGCCAATATTTGGTTGTCAAGGTATAAATTAATTATTTGGTCATTTTTACTACCAAAATTATTTCTTGGAAAATAAAAGGACAGAACCTATAAATTAATAAATATAGGTTACAAGTATTCATAGCATGGAGAGATCTTTCATTAATGAATGACACATTGAGTCGTTACATGAGAAATGTTCTTTGTTAAAATGACCTTTAACGACACACAACATGAACTTTTACGTTGGTGTTTAATTAGCTATATATATATGGACCAAATATATAAGATTGTTAAGAAACTAAGCTCAAGGAAATAACATAAAACAAGAAAATAGATAAGAGATCTAGAAAGAAAGAGAGGAAATTTTTTTATTTCTATCATGTATTCGGGTGTGTACAATGTGATGCACAAACCCTTTATTTATAGGGTGGCATTGAGGTAATACAAAGGGATATCATGAACATGATATTAACTATTGAGAATATGGGGGAAGATCATGGGGAGGTCATAGAGGCGTGAGAGTTGCAACTATAATGGTGAGAAGTAGTGGGGATTATCTACATAATGGAGAAAAGTAGTGGGAGTTATATTTGATTAGTGGACATCCATATAATATGTATTTCATAACACTACCCATTGGATGTCCACAGACAATGTACCTCGTTAAAACCTTACTAAGAAAAAATCTTGAGGGAAAAAATCTTACTGAAGGAAAAAGAGTACACATATCTTATAATACGCATTATTTGTTGCCTCATTAAAAATCTTGTCAGGAAAACCCAGTGGGATAAAACCTTAGCTAAGGGAAAAAGAGTACAGCGCGTATTTGCCTCCCCTAGTGAAAACATCACTTTTGTTCTCGGAGACGACGAATACCAAGCTTGTATAACAACTTCTCTTATATTGAGATCGGCAATGCCTTGTGAAAAGTTGGTCAAATTATCACTTGAACAAATTTGTTGAACAATGATCATGTCTGAAATAGAATTTTGGTGAAATATGCTTTATTGTGTCTCCTTCAATAGTCCTTCTTTCAATTGAGCTATGCAAGCAGTATCGTTTTCAATATAATTGGAACCTTGTTGAATATCACAATATGACAGTACCCTCACAGACAAAGAATTATGCCCTTTTCATTTGTATAACCAATAAAACATTGACAATATTTGTTAGAATAAACAAATCTATATCAACGGTTCCTTTTGCAACATAGCGCTAATCATATTTTAATATCTCCACATAGGCTTTATACTTTGAGGTGTTGGGACTATCCGTCCAACTTCACATTTTTCAAATGAAGTCGATTTGCGTTGCATATTTTTCATTGGCCAATCATTTATCTGTCCAAATTCCGTAACAGATTTAAGCTCAAGATGATATTAACAATATCATCGATGATCATTTTACATCAGTTTCATCATCACTCAATAAAGACATAACTTATCGAGATCTCATTATTTTCAGGTACTCGAGCCTCTTCCATGAGGTCTTATAATGTGTTATGTCATGGTGCTCTTACAGAGAACTTGCCTCCTTAGTATGACCATCTTTATCATTTGCTCCTCTCCTTCTTCAAGGAATTTTATCTTTGGAACCAATTTGTCTATTATGCTTCATGTGTTCCATAAACTATGTCCATTATGAACTTTATTCTATTTGGAGCATTAGCAGCTAAAATATAACATTTAGCTTTGAGTCAGAAAATGCGCCTGACAATTTTGCAAATGAATTATCACTTGAACTTCAAGTTCACATTTTCTTGTACGAGGATCTAGATGTACTTATAATAATTCATTCCATGTATTACTTTTCAGCTGTCCATTTTTCTTCCTATTGTTGGGATCACCAAAATATTTCCCAACCTTCTTTGTGAATCTATCTTTGTTCATTGTGGTGAGATAATTAAATCATATAGCAGATCCATATTTTTAGATGGAAATTATTTGGTTCTACCCTGAACCAATTGTGATGGGGAGAAATTTTCATAACTTAGCTAGATGCATACATGTGCTGTTGTATATTAAATAATACATGCAAAATTTGTGTTGGGAGTTTTGATCTCATAATCAATGGTTTAGCTTAATTGGAGGCATACAGTTTCTGCTAAACCAACTTAGATTTAAATCAGCTTTATCAAGATAAATTATCATAATCTTTTTATTCTGAAACTGTGCTCTAATAATTTGAGCAAGCAACCTTGAAAAAATGCACATATGACCATACAATATATGCATCTATTAAAATCTTATAATAGTAAACAGTCCACATGGCAGGTGATTGGGCCCATGCATATATATCACCTTTTATTCGTTCTGGATATCAAGAGATTCAATCCCAACCTTAGCAGGTATATCGTGAGAATAAGCAGCACAAGAGAATTCTTGAAGAATCTTATATTTCTTCAATATATGCCAATGTGAATTCTCAATTAGTTTTTGCATCATAATTGAACCAGGATAGCCAACCGATCATGCCAACTGATATTTATTTCAGTAAACATCTAATTTACTATGGCATGTGATTCCATCTTCATGCTTATACTTGTGTAGTACAAATTAAAGAAAAAACGGGTAACCTTTTTGTCACGACCCAAAATCTTACCATGGTCGTGATAGCGCCTATCGTGTTACAAGACAAGCCTATTTCCCAAAATATTACTACTAACTTAATTATAATAATTTAATCAAACATTTCCAATAATTTGAATTTCTCATAAACAACTAACTCTGAATATAAATAATATGAAAATACGGAAACGATCCCCAAACATCGGGGTGTCACTAAGTCATGAGCGTCTAAAACTATGAATTAAGATATATAAATTGTCTAACTGTCCAAAAGAAGAAATGAAAAAAGGAGTAACAAGGTTCTGCGGACTCTAGCAGCTACCTTGCAATCTCCACAGATAGTCGGCTTGAACTCAACGATCGTCGCGCTCTAATTCACCTGGATCTGCACATAAAGTACAGGGTGTAGTATGAGTACAACTGGCTCAGTAGTAACAAAAATAACTAAGGAACTGAGCAGTAGTGAAGGGCGAAGCAAAACAGTCCAATTATTTATTTTCACAATTTAAAAATAACAGAAATAAACAGGTAAATTCCATAACTCAGTAAATGCCACAAAGAAATTTAACAGATAAATGCAGCAACAACAAAAGTAAATGCAACCTCACAGCAATGTCCCTCCATCACTCATCACTCGCACTCAGCACTCAACACTCAACACTCAATACATTCAATACTCTACGCTCACTAAGGGGTGTACAGACTCCGGAAGGGCTCCCAAAGCCCAAGCGCTAAACACATACACCTCACGTGCCATAATATCAATACCTGGATCTGCACGGTCATCTCACGTGCTACGCGGACAACTCACGCGCTATGGTATCAATACCTGGACCCACACCGTCAGCTCACGCGCTATGATATTAATATCCTCACAACCAAGTCCTCGACCTCACTCAATCATTGTCACGACCCGATTTACCCTCCGAAAGGCATCGTGACGGCACCTAGTCTCTACGACTAGGTAAGCCTAATTGCGGAAAGGATATTAAGTGGAAGCAACAAAATAAAGACGGAATAAAGTAAATCTACAAATGAAACATCACCACTTGGCACGCACAAAATACGACTTCCCAAAAACCCGGAATATCACTTTAGTCACAAGCTCTGTCTCAAAATAGCTCTATATAACGTAAGGGAATTACATGAAAAATCTATCTAAATCTGGAGTGGAACGTGACTCGAAGGACTCTGCAGATGCGGCAGAATTACCTTTCGGTCTCCTGGAAGCTGCTGCCCGGACCCCTAGCCACGAAACTGAGTGTTGGTACCTGGATTTGTACACAAAAAATATGTGTAGGAAAGGACATGAGTACACCACAAATCGGTACCCAGTAAGTGCCAAGCCTAACCTCAGCCGAGTAGTGACGAGGTCAGGTTAAGGCTCTACTGGATTTTTATAGTAAACAGTTTAAAATTTAACATAGAGATATAATAAGCTACGACAAAACAGTAGAAACAATGAGCTAAAAGAAAATAGCAACGGGGAGCCCTCGGCTCAGCACAACGTATCTCACAGTAACAAATATGCAATGTAGTATAGGGGGAAAGCTCCCGGAATCTCGTCTGTAGTCCCAATTTCAATATGCAATGCAGTACATGGGAAATCTCCCGGAATCTCGTCTGTAGTCCCAATTTAAATATGCAATGCAATACAGGAGAAATCTCCCAGAATCTCGTTCGTAGTTCCAATTTAAATATGTAATGCAGTACGAATACCAGATACAATTTATTTAAACAGTTCAGGAAAAATCACAGGCAAAACTATGGGTAAAACTACCTAAACATGGTGCAAGTAGTAACAACTAAGGGAAGTTCAAGTAAAACAGGTAGACAAACTCCTTCCTAATCTAAACTACATAGTCAATACATGAGGCAATGAAATAGGAATGAAATGATTTATGTCATGGAGGAAAAGATGGAGTTTTAGCAACAATGGCATGTGTACGTACTCGTCACCTCACGTACACGGCGCCCAAACAATAATAAACAGTATTAAAATAGCCTATAGCTACGGGCTCCTCAACATATGATAAATCGTTGTCTAACAGGACTGAACTGAAATCCAAAACATGGGTCGGGTCACCGTGATACTTCTGGAGCATGGAGACGTGGAATACCGGATGAACTCCTGCTAGGTTGGGAGGAAGGGATAGCTCATAAGAAACCTCCCCAACACGCCGCAACACCTCAAAAGGGCCAATAAATCTCGGACTCAGCTTACCCTTCTTCCCGAACCTCATGACGCCCTTCATAGGCGATACCCAAAGAAAAACCCGATCACCAGCCATAAATGCCAAATCACGAACCTTCCGGTCCACATAATTTTTCTTCCTGGACTGAGTTGCGCGAAGAGTCTCCTGAATCACCTTCACCTTGTCCAGGGCGTCCGGGACCAAATCTGTACCCAACAATCGGGCCTCGCCCGGCTCAAACCATCCCACTGGGGACTGGCACCGTCTACCATGCAAAGCCTCATAGGGCGCCATCTGAATGCTGGGTTGGTAGTTGTTATTATAAGCAAACTCTGCAAGTGGCAAGTATCGGTCCGATGACCCTCCAAAATCCATCACACAGGCACGGAGCATATCCTCAAGAATCTGAAATCGTACGCTCGGACTGCCCGTCTGTCTGAGGGTGAAAGACTATACTCAACTCTACCCTGGTGCCTAGATCTTGTTGAACGGCTCTCTAGAACCGTGAAGTGAACTGTGTACCTCTATCTGAAATGATAGATACTGGAATACCATGGAAGCGAACAATCTACCTGATATAAATCTTCGCCAACCTCTCGGAGGAGTATGTAGTCAACACCGGAATGAAATGGGCTGACTTGGTCAGCCGATCCACAATCACCCAAATAGCATTGAACTTTTTCAAAGTCCGAGGAAGTCCAACCACAAAGTCCATGGTGATCCGATCCCACTTCCACTTTGGAAGCTCAATCTGCTGAAGTAACCCTCCCGGTCTCTGATGCTCATATTTGACTTGCTGACAATTGAGACACTTGGCCACAAACTCCACTATATCCTTTTTCATCCTTCTCCACCAATAGTGTTGTCTCAGATCCTGGTACATCTTTGCGGTACCCGGATGAATGGAATACCGCGAACTACGGGCCTCCTCAAGAATCAACTCCCAAAGCCCATTCACATTGGGCACACAGATCCGACCATGCATCCTCATCACACCGTCATCTCCTATAGTCACATCCTTGGCGTCACCTCGCCGAACCCTATCCTTAAGAACCAAAAGGTGGGGATCATCATATTGGCGCTCTCGAATGCGGTCATAAAGAGAAGACCGAGAAACCACACAAGCTAAAACCCGGCAAGGCTCTGAAAGATTCAACCTCACGAACTGACTGGCTAAGGACTGGACATCCAAGGCTAAGGGCCTCTCAACTGCCGGAAGATATGCCAAACTCCCCAGACTCTCCGCCCGATGACTCAAGGTGTCGGCCACCACATTGGCCTTCCACGTGTAGTATAATATAGTGATGTCATAGTCCTTTAGCAACTCCAAGCATCTCCGCTGGCGCAAATTGAGGTCCTTCTGCTTGAATATGTGCTGCAAACTCTGATGATCGGTAAAAATCTCACAGGGAACACCGTATAAATAATGACGCCATATCTTCAGCGCGTGAACAATCATTGCCAACTCGAGATCATGAACTGGATAGTTCTTCTCATGCACCTTCAACTGTCTGGACGTGTAAGCAATCACCCGACCGTCCTGCATCAATACTGCTCCAAGGCCAATCCTCGAGGCATCACAGTAGACAGTGTAGGGCCCCGAACTTGTAGGCAACACTAATACTGTGGCCGAAGTCAAAGCTGTCTTGAGCTTCTGAAAGATCTCTTCACACTCCTCGGTCCACCTGAACGGAGCACCCTTCTGGGTCAGCATGATCATCGGTGCTGTAATGGATGACAATCCCTCCACAAAACGGCGATAGTACCCAGCCAAACCAAGGAAACTGCGGATCTCCGTAGCTGATGACGGTCTAGGCCAACTCTGTACCACCTCCACCTTATTCGGATCTACCTTGATCCCATCCCAAGACACTATGTGGCCCAAGAATGCCACTGAATCAAGCCAGAACTCACATTTAGAGAATTTTGCATACAATCTCTTCTCCCTCAAAGTCTGATGCACAGTCCTCAAGTGTTGCTCATGATCTTCCCGTGATCGGGAATACACCAGAATGTCGTCAATAAACACAATGACGAAGGAATCAAGATAAGTCCAGAACACACTGTGCATCAAATGCATAAAAGCTGCTGGGGCAATGGTCAGCCCAAATGACATAACAAGAAACTCATAGTGGCCATATCTAGTCCCGAAGGCAGTCTTCGGGATATCCGGCTCCCGAATCCCCATATGATGATAGCCAGAACGCAAGTCAATCTTGGAGAATACCCTGGAACCCTGTAGCTGGTCGAATAAATCATCAATACGAGGCAAAGGATACATGTTCTTCACAGTGACCTTGTTCAACTACCGATAATCAATGCACATACACATAGAACCATCATTTTTCTTCACAAATAATACTGGAGCACCCCAAGGTGATACACTGGGTCTGATGAAACCCTTATCAAGCAACTCATGTAACTGCTCCTTCAACTTAGGAGGAGCCATACGGTAAGGAGGGATAGAAATGGGCTAAGTGCCCGGCAACAAATCAATGCCGAAATCAATATCTCTGTCGGGCGGCATACCTGGAAGATCAGCTGGGAATACATCAGGAAAGTCCCTCACTACTGGGACTGACTCAACTGGAGGGGTATCAACACTGACATCTCTCACATAGGCCAAGTACGCATCACACCCCTTCTCAACCATCCGCTGATCCTTAAGAAATAAAATGACCCTGCGGGGAGTATACTCTAAGGTACCTCTCCACTCTAATCTCGGCAAGACTGGCACAGCCAGCGTCACGGTCTTAGCGTGACAATCAAGAATAGTATAATGGGGCGACAACCAGTCCATGCCCAAGATAACATCAAAATCTACTATGCTGAGTAATAATAAATCATCCCTGGTATCAAACCCACTAAGAGAAATCAAACACGGCCGATATACGCGGTCCACAACTAGAGAGTCTCCCACATGAGTAGATACATAAATAGGGGAACTCAAAGAATCCCGAGATATCCCCAGATGTGGAGCAAAATAAGAGGACACGTATGAATACGTAGAGCCTGGATCAAATAATATTGATGCATCTCTATAGCAGACATGGACAATACCTGTGATGACTGAGTCTGAAGCAACGGACTCGGAACGGGCTGGAAGGGAATAATACCTGGACTGGCCTCCTCCTCTAGGGTGACCCCTACCTCCCCGGCCTCTACCTCGAGCTGACTGAGGAGGTGGAGTGGCAGATGGGGCTGGAAGAATAGCTGAAGGACCCGGCGGAGCACGTGGAGGCTGATAAGACTGTGAAGGTGCATCCCTCCGGCCCTAGGGCAATCTCCAATCACGTGACGAGTGTCACCACACTCAAAGAAACCCCTCAGAGGACGCTGCGGCTGAGACTGAATAGGAGCTGGCATGCTGGGCTAGCCGTAAATAGCACCTCGAACTAGAGGCACACTAGATACTGGCGGTGCATAATAGAACACCTGAGGTCTAGGAGGAGATGGAATACCACTGGCTGCTGGAAGGGCTGAATGAACAGGGCGACCCACAAAGCCCCTATCGTGGCATGACGCTGGTGCACGAGCTCCTGAAAATGGCCAGTCTCTCGAAACCTCTTGGCCTCTCTCTCCTCTCTGTCCTGGGCGAACATTCCCTCTACTCTCCTGGCAATACTCACTGCCTGCTGGTAAGTGATATCCATCTCCAACTCTCTAGCCATACTGTTCTGGATACTAGGATGGAGTCCCTCAATGAAACGGCGAACCTACTATCTAACTGTGGGACCCAAGGCTGGTGCATGCCAAGCTAACTCGCTGAAAAGGACAGCATACTCCGACACAGTCATAGTACCCTGGTGCAACTGCTCGAACTCCACGCGCCAAGTATCCCTGAGACTCTGAGGGATATACTCTCGCAGAAACATCTCTGAAAACTGAGTCCAAGTGAGTGAGGCTGCCTTGTCCGGACTACTCAGATCATAGGCCCGCCACCATTGATATACCGCTCCCCTCAGCTGGAAAGCAGTGAAAGAAACCCCACTGGTCTCCACAACTGCCATAGTGCGGAGAATACGATGACACTCCTCCAGAAATCCTAGAGCGTCATCTGAAGCTAGTCCGCTGAAAGTAGGTGGGTGGTACTTCTTGTACCTCTCAAGTCGGAGTTGCTCGTCCTCAGAAGCAGCTACCCTAGCATCATGCTGAACTGGAGCCGCTGGGGGCATAGGAATATACTCAGGGACCTGCCTATCATGGACCCTATACTCAGGAGTACGGGCTGCGGGAGTCTGTGCCCCTCCCCCGGCCTTGGATATAGCGGGAGATATCGAGAGTAGTCCAACATGAGCTAGAGTACTGAACATGCTCATGAACTGAGCTAAAGTCTCATGTAAGGCTGGAGCAGCAATAGGGACCTCTTGTCCCGGCTCTCTAGTTGGGGCTGCCATAGGCTCCTCTGTCGCTACTCTCGCCGGTGCTCGGGCTGCACTGCGTGGTCGTCCTCTACCCCGACCCCGACCTTTAGCGGCTCTAGCAAGGGGCTCGAGTGCCTGGTCGTCAATCCTCCTAGTACGGGTCCTCACCATCTGTGGGAAAGAATATAATAGAATTTTATAATTTTTTATGTCAATAACTCGCACGACAAGGAAATCAAAGAAATATGATTGTTTTTAACAGTTACATAGACTCCCGAAGATAGATACAGATGTCTCCGCACAGATCCGTGAGACTCTAATAAAACGGCTTGTGGCTTGTGACTCCTATGAACCTAGACGTTTTGATACCAACTTGTCACGACCCGATTTACCCTCCGAAAGGCATCGTGACGGCACCTAGTCTCTACGACTAGGTAAGCCTAATTGCGGAAAGGATATTAAATGAAAGCAATAAAATAAAGACGGAATAAAGTAAATCTACAAATGAAACATCGCCACTTGGCGCGCACAAAATACAGCTTCCCAAAAACCCGGAATATCACTTTAGTCACAAGCTTTGTCTCAAAATAGCTCAACGTAAGGGAATTTACATGAAAAATCTATCTAAATCGGGAGTGGAAGGTGACTCGAATGACTCTGTGGATGTGGCAGAATTACCTTTCGGTCTCCTGGAAGCTGCTGCTCGGACCCCTAGCCACGAAACTGAGTGTTGGTACCTGGATCTGCACAAGAAAAATATGTACAGGAAAGGGCATGAGTACACCACAAATTGGTACCCGGTAAGTGCCAAGTCTAACCCCAGCCTAGTAGTGACGAGGTCAGGTTAAGGCTCTACTAGATTTTTATAGTAAAACAGTTTAAAATTTAACAGAGAGATATAATAAGCTAAGGAAAAACAGTAGAAACAATGAGCTAAAAGAAAATAGCAACGGGGATCCCTCGGCTCAGCACAACGTATCTCACAGTAACAAATATGCAATGCAGTACAGGGGGAAAGCTCCCGGAATCTCGTCTGTAGTCCCAATTTAAATATGCAATGCAGTACAGGGGGAAAGCTCCCGGAATATCGTCTGTAGTCCCAATTGATATCCAATGCAGTACAGGGGGAAAGCTCCCGGAATCTCGTCCGTAGTCCCAATTTAAATATACAATGCAGTACAGGGGAAAGCTCCCGGAATCTCGTCCGTAGTCCCAATTTAAATATACAATGCAGTAAGAATACCAGATACGATTTATTTAAACAGTTCAAAAAAATCACAGGCAAAAGCATGGGTAAAAATACCTAAACATGGTGCACGTAGTAACAACTAAGGAAAGCTCAAGTAAAACATGTAGACATGCTCCTTCCTAATCTAAACTACATAGTCAATACATGAGGCAGTGAAATAGGAATGAAATGATTTATGTCATGGAGGGAAAGATAGAGTTTTAGCAACAATGGCTCGTGTACGTACTCGCCCCCTCACGTACACGGCGCCCAAACAACAATAAATAATATTAAAATAGCCTAAGGGGAATTCCCCAACATAGAGTTAGGCAAGCCACTTACCTCGACTGCGCTACTCAACTAAAAACCACGCTCTTGCCACGAATATCCGACTCCGAATGGCCCAAATCTATTCAATTTGATTGCATAATGTAAATATTACTTTAAGGAATCAAAACAGTTAATAAGTTCGAAGCTAATACGCGAAATTAGAAAAATTACTCAAAAAGTCCCCCGGGCCCACGTCTCAGAATCGAGTGAAAGTTACAAATTTAGAACACCTATTCACTCACGAACTCACTCGAACAAGAATCATCAAAAACCGACGTCAAAATCTTATTAAATTCTCGGATTTCTATTTGGGGAAACTTCTTCCCATTTTCATGATTTTTCACCCAATTCATTGATTGCATGGAAGAAGTTGCTATAGATTAATGATATACAAGTGAAATAAGGTTAGAAATTGTTACCTATGAATCTTCTCCTCAAAACCAACTCAAAATTGCCTACTCCCGAGCTCCAAATTATTTTTAGAAGATATGAATTTCAAGCCCTCGAATTTGGTATAAACTGCCCAGCGATCCCGCACCTGCGCCCCTTGGACCACACCTGCGGAAAATCCATCGCAGGTGCGAAAACTCACTAAAAGGACTAGGGTCGCACCTGCGGTCACTGGGCCGCACTTGCGGACTGCAAGAACTGGTTGACCTTGACCAAACCTACACCTGCGAGCCCCTCTTTTGCACCTGCGTGTCCGCACCTGCGACTCCCTTTCCGCAGGTGCGAAACACCAGCACCACCAATGCTTCAGCTAGTTTTAAGCCCAAAAACTCATCCCGTTGAGCATCTAGAACTTCTCTGAGGCCTTCGGGACCTCAACCAAACTTTCCAACCAGTCCTAATACCTTATCCAAACTTAGTCGAGCCTTCAAAACACCTCACATAACATCAGGATCACTAATTATGCATGGATTCAAGCCTAAGAACTTACGACATTTCCAAAATCTAAAATTGATGCCGAAACACGTCAAAACTAGTCCAAATGACCTCAAATTTTACACACATGTCATAAATGACACTACGGACCTACAACCATCTCGGAATTCCATTTTTTTGCCCGATAACAAAACTTCACCTATCGGCCGAAATCGCCGAAATTCTAACTTTCGCCAATTCAAGCCTAAATCTACTACAGACCTCGAAAACACATTCCGAACATGCTCCTAACTCCAAGATCACCCAACGGAGCTAACGAAGACGGAATCCCATTCCGAACCCGTCTTCACACAGTTCCAACTACGGTCCGATTTCTCAAGCTTAAACTCACATATAAGGACTATGTGTCCAAAAACTCTCCGAATTTCACCACTCAACGTTCCGAAAAATTCCAAAAGCAGAAATAGACATGGGGAAAGAAGTTATTAGGAGATCGGGGCGCTAACTCTCGAAACGACCTACCGGGTCGTTACAATCATGTACCTCACTAGCCTCACCATCACCAACAAATAAGGGGACACAACCCACATCAAGTATCACAGCATATTAGCAAATAATATATATTGATGTAAACATGTAAAATAATTTCTATGACTGAGTACAAATAATGTGACCATGAATAAAGCCTAAGCATGATCTCTAACATGAATGCAGACAAGTTCAACAACAAGTAACTACGTAAACATAGATGATGGCCATCAGGCCTCACGGGACGGACCAAGTCTCAATCCTTCAGGGTATACACCCACACGTCCGTCACCTAGCGTGGGTATCACCTCCAAACAGTCATACGATATCAAATTCTCCGGGTTTATACCCTCAAAGTCAGAGTTAAAACTATTACTTACCTTAACAGCGTAAAATCCTACTTCGAAATGCCCTCGGCTCTCGACTCGGTCTCCAAAAGCTCCGAATCTAACCAAAATCAGATTAATACCATCAACATGTGCTAAAGAATCGAATTTCACAATAAAAACTATAGAATATGCCAAAAATCCGAAATCGGCCAAAACCCGACCCTCGGGCCCACGTCTCGGAACCAGTCAACGGTGGCTGAACCAAAACCCTCGTCCTCTCCCAATTCTAACCATATAAAATTTATCAAAATCGGACTTTGTTTGGTCCGTCAAATTCCTACCTAAAACTCTCCAAAACTCAAGCTCTAACTCCCTCAATTTCACTTTAAAATCATCAATCAAATCCCAAAAACGAAGATGGATTCATGAAATATAACCAAAACTGAGTAGAGAACACTTACCCCAATCCATATGGTGAAAATAGCCTCCAAAATCACCCAAATCCGAGCTCCCCAACTCAAAATATGACTGAATGAACAAACCCTTGTTTTATATATTTTTCTGCCAGACATTCTGCCTCGTTTCTCGTGCCAAACAATCCCGAAACTCGCTTTTATGCCTCCAATGGATTTCTTGTGAAATTCTAGTCAAGTTAGGCTTTTGAATCACTCAATTTGACCTTTAATGAAGGAGATATGTTGGTTTCAATATTTGCAAATTGTGCAGATTTTTAAATACGCCGTCAGAGGCGATTTCATAATTAATCTGAAAAATCTGGCAACCTAATTCTTAGTAAAATAATCATAAAATCCTCATACGATGTCCAAACTCGACGATTCTTTTTGCTACGGGTCCGAAACTACGATACGGATCTAATGCTTCAATAAAAAAGAAATTGGAGCTCCTTTGTTCAATATGATAGCATTTATGCTTGAAGAAACGGCGTCGAAACATAAGAAAAACGAGCGCAACACAACTCAAACCTATCTGAAACTCACCCAAGGCCCTCGGGACCTCAACCAATAATTTCAAAAAGTCATATATCACTACCCGAACCTATTCCAACCTTCGAAACACCCAGAACAACAAAACACCAATTCAACCTCGGATTCAAGCTTAAGAACTTCTAAACTTTCCAAATTCTCCAACGACGCCGAAACCTATCAAACCACGTCCGAATGACCTCAAATTTTTCATACACGTCACAAATGGAACTACGAACCTACTCCAACTTCCGAAATTCCATTCCGACCTCGGTACCTAATTTTCCACTATCGACCAAAATCGCCAAATTTCCAACTTTCGCCAATTCAAGCATAATTCTACCACGGACCTCCAAATTACATTCCGGACACACTCTTAAGTCTAAAATCACCCAATGAGTTCGTTTATTCATAAATCAACTTCTGGTTGACTTTTCTAACTTAAATTTGTAACTAAGAGACTAAGTGTCTTATTTCACTTCAAAACTATTCCAGAACCAAACCTACCAACTCGATATAACTTAACACAGTTGAACAACACATAAAGAAGCAGAAATGGGAGAAATGGGGTTATAACTCTCAGAACGAACGACCGGGTCGTTACACTTTTATATTTATCCGATGTGATTATAGTAATATGAAGATATTCAATGTTCCTTTCATTTATAGTCTCAATATGCCAACAACTTTGGCTAATATATTTGAAAATCAAAAAGTTTCTTTTGAGACTTACAACAATATCAATGTCAAGAAAAATTTCATTCATCCGGAGTAACAAATTAGCTCTTCCGGAGCTCTTATACAAGATCTTTTGTCACACCATCTATATGGTGAATGTATCATTCACGAAGAAAATCATATCATAATAATTGTCATGGTCAAAATCATCATAAGCAAAATCATTTCTTGCTTTACTTTTGCTTTTAATAACTTTTTATAAGCATAGCAAAATATTTTTTTGCTTACCACATTTACACGACCAATAACATAGTCATGTAACCACATTGTAAATTCATTATCTTTATTTCTCTGAAACCTCCCTTAAAGGTGAGTTGTGGTATTTATTCAACCACACATAAGCACGTTATTATGCATATTCTTTATCACATGAAGTATATATTTTCACATTCACTTTCAGGAATGAGTCTGCATTTATAATGCTTATCACAAGTTATATTTTTAAGTAATGGACTATAATCATGTGAGCATGCCTCATATTTACAAACCATATTGATACACAATTCCTTCACCTTTGAAGGATTATTTTGAGAATCCTTATTGTTCTCCCTTTTATAATTACAATAATGATGTCTATTATTATTTTGGTCTCTAGCACGCCCATGTTCATTGGTCAACCACTTGGCTTCATTTAGATTTATTATGCACCGCTACCACATTCACTTCAAAAATGAAGCAAATCAAATGGGACAAACTTTATGCTTTTTCATGAAAAATATATTATTTTTCTTTAGTCATCATTATATCATCAATATGGTGCATTGGCACTCAACCCCGATGCCTTACCATATAAAAGCATGTGTTGTTCATAATGAGTTGGGATTCGAACTTAACTCTTACAATCATGGAGCATGAGGACTCAAAACCCGATGTCTTACCCTCATGGTGTGTTTGGACTTAATACCCACCGTCTTATCATTAACCTTTGGCATAATAGGCCATAGCGCATCACCCTTGAGCCTTTAATCATGGGGAGACTTAGATAACACTGCAGCGAAGGTCACAACAAATATGAATAGCAGCGTAAGTTATTTGCGTTTAATCTACAACACTATCATTTTTTTTCTTTTTTTGAAAACCAGATTTCTAATTCTAATGTCCCGCATCACTATATATTTTTCATCAATTGCCAAAAAGTAACTGCCCACAGACAAGTATAATACATAGATAAATCAAAAGATTGGATATGATTCTTCTTCATTCAACCAACTCATTTTCCAGCACAAATAATATTGTATTTTGTGTAATATGAACAATACCAAAAATCTTAAATTCCAAATATTAAAATGAGAATTTATAGGAAGAATGAAAAAACACTCATTGGATATTGAAGCAAATTGATTCACATATGAAATACTCAAGCTTCCACTAGCAACGTAACTGATTGTAGGTAGTCAACATTTTTGTAGTTCAGCCATAGATTTTGTTGTATTCATACTTTAAGATGATAACTGAAATAAAATTAGAGTTTCGTGTTGATAACGTGTTAAGAAACTAAGCTCAAAGTAATAACATTAAACAAGAAAATAGATAAGAGATCTAGAGAGAAAGAGAGGAGAGATTCTTATTTCTTCCATGTATTCAAGTGTGTACAATGTGATGCCCAAACCATTTATTTATAAGATGACATTGAGGTAATATAAAGGGATGTAATGAACATAGTATTAACATTTGAGAACATGGGGAAAGATCATGGGGAGGTCATAGAGGCGTGAGAGTTGCAACTATAATGGTGAGAAGTAGTGGGGATTATCTACATAATGGAAAAAAGTAGTGGGAGTTATATTTGATTAGTGGACATCCATATAATATGTATTTCACAACAAAGATTTCTTTATTCCTGGGATTTTAATTATTATGACATATTATTGACAAAGTTTCTACTAATTTGGTAATGATTGTCTTGACTTTCAACAATGACAATCAAACTATTGTGTTTGTAGGCAATAGCGGGGGATGTAGGGTAATGGCACCGGGGTCATATAATTTTCAGTCTCAAGAGGGTTTACATAAAGGCAGGTAGGACCCACGCAAACTGAGTATATGTTTATGCTAAAAGATAAAAATAAAAATAAATAAAAAAGAACCGGCAAATGTACAAGTAAAATGAAATATGCAAGTGGCAAAGTTGAGAACATGATATTACTCGTGTGATGTTGTAAACAGATGGCTTTACTCTTGCTATATATTTTAGTAATCCATTCGAAACTCAAAGAAAGAGTATTTACCACATCATACCAACATCACAGTGGTCACTGTTCGAATAGCGGAAAATTGCTTCATTTTGCTCACAACAACAACAACCGCTTAATATAAAGTGGGATTTGAAAAAAATAGTATGTTCACGTACTTTACCCTTATCCTGGGAATAGAAAGATTTTTTTTAATAGATTATCGATGCAATAAGATGACACGCGATAACAGAATAATTAATAATATAAGCAGAAAGATAGTGCCCGAAGCCGAGAGTCAGAAAATATACATGGAGAAGCAATATCAATAATTGCTCCATATGACACTTGGCAAGAATTGCTAGTTAAAAATATTTGTGTTAGTTTTTCACCAAATTGTATGATAGAAATAGATAATACTTGATGGGCAAATTTGTATTCTCAGCAAGAGTTGAAAGATGAATTGCATCAGCAAGCTGGGTTAGGTGTCATATAATAAATGGCTAAAAATATCTCATGTTGTTCTTTTCTTTGGAATTTCTTTTTTTTAATTGAAAAAGAGTTCATTTCTTTTAATTTATTCGAGATTCAAAAAGTGGGAAAATACTATATCTTGTACTTTGTACACCGTCAATTTTTTTGTCATTTAGTGTTTAGAAATCCGTTGGCCCGGCTACTCCGATCTGAATTCGCATGATAGACAGGTACAGGAGGTCTTAATGCATACTGCCAAAGGGAACTTAATTCTAAGGCTTGAACCTAACATCTCCCGTTAAGGATGGAGGAACCTAAGACTTTAGTTTTTTTTTTTTTTTTAGTATCATGATTGATGTTGATTATAGATCAATTATATTTGTCCACAATTTGTCATTTTCATAGAAAATAGGAAGATAATCGTTTGGATATGAGTTTCTAGCATAATAAATTGATGAATTTGCAAACTAGTAAAACAAAGCGTCAAATGATGGTTTATAAAAGCTCAAAACGTTTCAAATAGTAATTTTGAAACCAGTATAGCTAGTAGTATTATTTACTAGCATTTGACTAAAAACAGTGGCAATGCAAGGGAAGCATCTTATAAAACCATTTGCTAATACAAGAGAAAATATTGCACCAAGTATTACAACTTACACGTAAAAAACACCAGCTCCTTTGATGCCTTGAATATAAAGCCATACTTTATCCTAAAGCAAAAAGAAGGATAGTTGAACAATCCATTCAAGCTCAAGGCCTAAGATACGCTAGTAGAAAAGTTAAAATCAAAAAAGAGAAAAAAAGAAAAAGAAAAGAACTCAAAATAAAATAGCATCAACTGTCTTTTCGTTTTGTTTCTCCTTTTTTTTGCTTTTTATCAAGTTGTCCGAGCAAGTACGCCTTCACCCTATTTCTGATCTAGCATGACTGCTAGAACAAGGAGAAACAAAGTGAAAGGAGATAAAACAGAGGTGAATACACTTGAAATGAAGATATTTGTTTTCCAGTAGTGGATGATGACCTTGATCTTGGACGAGCACCCATGTTTGGGACAGCCGTAGCTGGAACAAATCGTGCTCTCCTCTTAAGCTGGACATTAAAATCTTGAGTTTTAGGGCAACATGTTTGCCCGATCTCCAGCTCCGGAGTTTGGGTTGCATGTTTGGAAGTGGATGGCAAAATGTCATTAGAAGCTGAGGTTTTGTTGTATTGGGACAGTAAGAGAGTTGCGAATAATGAGATAACCAGTACAGATTTGGCATTAATCATGTCTACTAAGCAAGATTTAGATAGAGAGATGATGTACAATGTAGTAGAAAATATGACAGATGAGAAGTGAAGTATTATGCTAGGAGCAAGTATGGTTAGGTTGAAGTTGGACACTATATATCAAGCAAAAAGCAGAAGTGTATAAAATACGTACATCTTTTTTGCATCTTTCGAATATAATGAACTTTTTGGTATGAGTAAACCATCATAAAAGGAGAAAAAAATTTAAGGACTCTGTAATAACTCTTCAAAATGTAGTTAGAAAGATAAACAAGGTGGGGACAGGAGACAACTCTAAAGTTGGGGAAGACAATAGGTTGTACTTGACTAGGAATTCTTCGTATATAAGTAAACTAATCAGATTCCCACCCCCTATTTCACCAAGAAAATTACATAAAAGAGAAAAGAACATGTCTAGATTAAACTACAAAGAGCCAAAAGTCAAACCGTCCAACAACCTCCTTTGTGCAAGATCTCAATTACTTGGTATGTTGAGGATTACCATTAAATTGAGCAATTTAAAGTTAATGAAAATTAGTGATGCCAAGGGAAGTCAAAGATTTGCTTGCGCCGACTGATTTTGTTGAGGGATATATTTCAACCTGGAATCAGGTTCAGTATAAAGATATGTGGGAATTTGCTCTGGCTTTCGGCACATGATGCTGTTATATGTCATGTGGATTTTGTCCAAGAGATAGATTCCTCTCTACATACTGTTTCATCTTTTCACATTTAAAGAGCATCTTTCACTTGAAATAACTATGTTTCTCTAACCAGGAAAGGCAGGAGATATATATATATATATATATAGAGAGAGAGAGAGAGAGGGGAAAAACATGTGGAACAAATGACAATTATAAAATGGTAAATAAGTGCTGTCATTATGAAGTTCAGTACAAGTATGGAGAACATTGAGGTCGACTCACAAGGTGAAATTAAGTTCCTAAGCATTTAGCATTTAGTTGAAAAGGATGATCTTTGATGTTCAGATAATCAATTGGATAAGAACTCTTGAATTTTAAGTAGAAAAGCATTTGCGATGAAACAGCTGAAATTTCTATCCACAAGAAAAGAAGAATTGTGTTGAAAGCAAGTTACTTACAATTCAAAAGGAAAAGCTGCAGGTCAGTGCTTAGCTAAACAAGTTCCCAAGAATCTGTGGGTTTAGCTTCTGCAGAAATGACAACTGCCCCACTTGCTTGGCCACAACTCCGATCACACGATCTATGTACAGTACATAAAGAGAATTCCGGTTCTCCAGTAGTTCCAATGCTTTTCTTCCGTGGAGAATTGATACAACCCAATCTTCAAAGAGCCCTACAGAGTAAATACAACATATGGATATTTTAGGTCCATTTCCATAATAACAGCATGAAAAATATATTTCACCAGATAGATCGTTTTCTACTAATTATCCTTGTGGGCATGGGACATGCAATATGTTTAGGACCGAGAGCCTATCAATTTGAATTTCCCTCGGTCAGTGGCAGAACTGCCTTGGACCCGAGGGAAGGAGGGAAAATAGGTTATGACTTATGAACAGTGCAAATGCATTATTGTATCTAAGTGATTAAAAGAAGCTCACTTATGTCAAAATCTCCAGCGTTTGACCAGGTTAGCAAATAATCCGAAACCAGAAATTCAATAAGCTGAATCCTGCAATTGAGAACATATAACATGCAAAACCTATTTTAGAAACGAAGAAAGTTATGCATTTTAGCTAAATCTTCTCCTTTTGTTGTCACAGTTTCAGGAAGATTTATACAATAACAACATACCCAGTATATTCCCATGCTTGGGGAAGATTCATGAAAATTTCAAAAAATAAAAATAACTCAAAAAACAAAAAGAAACCTAAGTTTGGCAGCAGTAAAAACAATTAACAAATAGTAAATTGTATGCCACATCATTTTGGCAGCCCCTGTTACCAACTAAGTCTAGCGAGCCCACGCTTTTGCTCTAAATGTGAAGCTTAACCATAATTCCGATGATGAATCTTGCGGTGCATGTATATGAGTATATCTCCACTTTGAATGAGTAAATAATTTTGCAATGACTGGGCAGAATGCAGTACTTTGTTCATGTATCTTTTTATAAAAAACATCTAATTTTGAATCTGAAATAGGCACTGGTTCTATAATTAGGAGAGAATGACATGACTGGAATCCCAGGCACCTCTGATCACTTAATCATGACAGTGTTTTAAGTAATGACAACTATACACCAACAACAAAAGCACGCACCAAGTAATCCTGCACTAAAACCACAAGTTACAATAAATAAGATTGTCAAGATGAAATTAAGAATATCATAGAAATCGCTCCACTAGAGGATACTAGAAAAAATGAAAAAGATGATTATACCACATACAAATTTAACCAATTTAAACTTTATATTAGCTGAACTGACATGTGGGAATATACTGGAGATGTTGTTGTTGTTGTTGTTGTTGTTGCTGTATTAGCTGAACTGACAAAAGAAGGAATGAAATAACCAACTCGAGTTAAACGTCAAGGTCCCCGTAGAAAATCCACATCCAATAGAACAAATCCAACTCCTCAGCCTAAATACAAAGTTATGTTTTAAAATCCACATCTCTTTCATATGGGGGAAGTCTGGATGGATTATTGGTCCAAAACAAATGTAAAAAATACACTGTTCCTTTCAAACATCCAAACTGAACAGAAATAAAAACAAAAATAACATATGATAAGATATCAAACGAGAGAGGAAAATGTGAAATCGTAGATAGTGGAAAAGAAATTTAGTCAAGAGCAAGGTCCAAATTAATGTATGCCTATCACCAACAAAGAAACAAATATCAACAAGTGAAGGAAGACTGCATTAACAAACAAGAAGCATACAATCCAGGCTTACAGCATAGAGCTACCAGTGGGAATCTCCCGCACAAAATGGGTGGGTTTGACTCCCATTGTCCCCCTTCTCTCTTCCCCTTCCCTTCTACGGCCCCAAAATACGCAATAAGAAATTTAAAAACAAAACAGAAGCATAAATAAAAGAATTAAGCCAGATAAAGATGAGTTTGTAGACAATATACAAGCTGGTGGCACTTACATCATGTACATAGAGTTATGCATACTTGAAAAGGCATCATCAAATGGATCCATGAAAAGCAAACTCTCTGCCACTACAGAAATTCTTTGAGAAACTGCAAATATTAGACGCTGACCGACAAAAGCCTCATTTCCGACCTTACGCATCAAATGCTGAATATAGAACTGAACAGCAGTGTCAAAGTGATGAGATTCTGAAACATATCATTATGGAATCAAGAGTTAAGAAGCTTTATCAAAGGAAATATAAGTAATTTACATTGAGGAATTTAGTATTAATAATTCTGCTGTCCAAGAGGGACCAAAATCACTATAATTTGCTCTGAACTTCAGACTCATGATCCAACTAAACTAATCAGTCCAATGATATCAGGTCCATAAGGGTCTGTCCCTCTTTTGATTTCAATGGTCTTTGCTTCTAACTATTCAATATGATACATACTACTTTGAATTAATATGAATTAGATCCAATGAAGCTTTTTGAAATCATCTTCACAAAAGTTGGTTCCTTCAAAGATGACTAAATTGTTCATAAATATTGTTCAGCATCCTTCCAAAATAATAAGAAGCATTTTAATAATCTCTGTTGTGTGAGAACAACCATTCTTTAGTTTCTGCAGGAATAAAAAAGCAAAGTGTATTTCCATACCAAGCAGATAGTCTAATAGCAAATATTACTCCTCTCCATTCGAATTTATGATACTTCATTTATTTTGAGATGTCCAAAAACTTTCTATACCTTTCTACCAGTAGTATCTTTTATACGACTTTCATAAATTTTAAGAATTCAAATTAGAACAATTTGGCCACTGCTTTACTATTTTATTCCGATTATTATAATTTGTAAGTCAACTTAACATCTTAAACTCAAACCTAATCCAGTGGTTTTGCATAAAATGGGAAGATCAGAGAATAACAAACCAAAAATCAATTATTATATGAAAACTGATTTGTTTCCATTAAATACGTATCAAACCAAAGAACAGGCTGAAACCTGAAACCTTTCTTAGTCTGTATATGCAAATATTGGGACATATCTACCAAAATCTTTTGAATGCCTGCTGACAGAATCTCTGAGCTCAGTTAAGAACTTCATGGTGTCATTCCCAAGTATGGACACTCAGAAATTTATGCGTTTAAAATTTACTACTCGGTACTCCCTCCATTCCTTTTTACGTGAACCTATTTCCTCTTTTAACCTTTCCAAAAAGAATGACCCCTTTCTAAATTTGGAAACAATTTAACTTAAACTTCCGATTCTATCCTTAATGAGAAACTTTTATAGTCACACAAATACTTTAGTATATTACCACAAGTTTCAAAAAATTATAGCCACACAAATGTCGTAACCTATTTCGGACCACCAGTTTTAAAAGTCTTCATTTCTTTCTTAAACTGCGTGCTCAATCAAACAGGTTCACATAAATTAGAATAGAGAGAGTAGTTCTTTCATAGCTGTAGCACATTAAGATTCTGAAATATTTTCTGTTGAGAAAGTTTAAATTTCAAGTCTGCATGCTCTAACAGACAGCCTTCTGTACTCAAATATTGTCCAAAAAATGAAGTCTATTAGGTCTGCATTTGCATCAAGAATCTTTTTTCTCTTCCTCAATCTAAATTAAAGAAATACTTCTACTTCTGCAGCTTGCATGTAGGCAAGGATTGACAAGCTTTCAGAGTACGACATATAAGCAGTGTAATGAATTGAAGATGCTGATTACACCATTACCAAATGTAGGTGAAAATATACTTTCTTAATCTGCTAAAAGGTGAAGATAGTCTTAAGAAGACTAATATGAATAAAAAACACGATCACATAATTACCATCTCCTTCCAAAGCACTGAACATTCTTCTCAATAACCGCATGATTAAGCTGTTAATAATGCCTTCTACAGGTTCTGCATTCCTTTCAGTTGGTGACATTGTCGCAAGTGTACCTTTAAAGTAGTAAAATACAAATACTGCTGAATCTGAAAGTCATTAAAGAAAGAAGACTAGATCGTAATTGATGAACCCATCTCGCGCTATCTTATCATTAAAACTGAAAGCTCAGAAATTTAGGCATTCTATGCAGTGAGACCGTTCATTACTTGCATATAAGGAGTTGATAAAGAAAAAAATTGTGAACCTTTAGCATTTTTGAGTAAATATTAGAAGGCTTCATTTAAATGCTGTACAAACCATGAAGATAGTTCTCAAAATGCAGTCTTTTACAACAATCTTTCCTTTAAAATTCAAATCTTAGGATGAACCTTCAGTAGCAGTCATCTTTTTCCATTTAAGTTTTAGAACAGATAGTATATTCACTAATTAACCCCTTGATTTCAGCTTCTACTACATTCGTCAATACTAAAAGTAGAAAATAGCAGTAAACCTGCGAAATTTAAATCTAATATGTATATATACACTCAAATTTAAAATTTCCAGATGTGCGCAGGGAGAAACTCCACAGAGAAAGGCAAAAGGAAACGGAAAGGATTATGTCGTTACCAAGAATAAAGTCCACAGCTTGGTGGCACCAGTTCTTAAAGTTACCCTTCTCCAACTGCAACACATTTGTTATAAAAGTAAAGTGAGATGAGACATGGAAATCATATTTAACATAAGACAAAGTATCATTAGCTAAAACCAGGTTAATTGAAACCACATACACTTTGAGGAGAAACACTACCACAAAGCTCCACAAGAAAATCAACTGAAGCGCTCAGTTGTTCAACATTATTTTCATTGTCACGTTCTGCCATTTAAGAAAAGATTAAAAAAATCATACTTCTCATCTAAAGCAGAAAATTCATCTACAGCAATATTTGCCAAACAGGACCTAGAATTTTCCAGAGATCAAATAATGGCTCAAGTAAGAAATGAGATATATCATAGCATCTGAGGTATGATGTATCCCAACTCGAAGTAACTTTCAAAAAGTCACGACTTTGCAAGTTAATCATCAAAGTGAAGACAATTGTTTACATCCATGAGAACATCCTTAAATGGATTTTCACCTGAAATTCGATGAAGCAAGGAGCCATCTGTTCTTCTCCTCTTTCTCTCCTTAATCCTCACTGAGAAAATCATACAATTCAATAAATCCAGCTAATGTTTACAGCATTAATGAACCTAAATTGACAACTTTAAACCAACAAATACAACAGAAATCCTAAAAATGAACCTTGTCTGAGAAATCTTCTCCGCAGCACCTCACTGAAACGTTGGTCAGAACCATCTCCAATTCTCTTAGGGCTCAATAACCCCAACTTATCAAAGAAATAACACTTGCATGATGCACTTTTTGGAAATATATCACACTGCGAACCATCTTAGGGTAAAAAAAAAAATTAAAGAGAGAGAGAGAGATATAAGAAAAAATTCCCATTCCAAACGAATCTATCTATACAGACAACATATTGCTAAGTCAAAATAAAACTCAGAGAAACTCTTGTTGTCATTGCAATCTTGATTTAAAAACGAAACAAATAATTAAATCACAAAATCTAAGGCCGGAATACAGAAAAAACAAGCCGTTCAAAATAAATTAACTTATACAGACAGCATTGCTAAATTTAAATCAAAACATTTAGCAAAAAATACTCAGAAAATTATTATTATCATTGCAATATTGATTTAAAAACAAACACATAATTAAGTAAAAAAAAATTGAGGTCGGAATATATCAAAACAATCAGATAATTAGAAGCTAGATCGACATTTGACAATGGAAATCGAATATATAACAACAGATCCTCAGGAAAATAACATGACAAGTAAGCTGAATTTTTTACTTTAAAATATTACCGAAATGAAAAATCTAACCTTCGGCTACTTTGAGGTCTTCCCTGAGTCTGAGAATCTCTAATTTACGCTCTTTTGCCTAAGAAAAACAATTCAAAATTTTACAATTAATTCAAATTCAAATTCGTCACACGCAACTTCTACGAGATAAGTGAAAGTAAAAGCAACGAAAAATTAAAGGAAATTGATCGAACTTTTCGTTTCCATTTAAGAGCATCATCGGAGAAAGGAGGAGGAGCGGCAGCAGGTTGAGGAACGGCAGCGGAGGAAGAAGGTGACGGCTGCGGTGGTGTCGGTGCCGGAGGTTTTTGGAGGAGCTTTGATCGGACGAGCGCCATTGCGATCGCCAGTTTTAGGGACTCATCTGAGGAGCTTTTCGGTTGATCTCTGACAATCTCCATTTCTCTCTCGCACTGTGGAAATGGCGGGAGTAAGCTTGTTATAAAATGGAACTACTATTGGAGGTTTTATACTCACTGTTAAAATAGAGAAAAATATAAATCCAGCATAAAATAAAACATTGTTTAGTTAAATGGACTAAAAAAATAATTTTGTGAAACTAAAGAAGCTTTTAGTTAGAATTACATATTTAATTGTCGAATATTATACAATACTTTATCCATATTAAGTTATGCATAAATGTATGCATTACTTTGTATTAGATAGGTGTGGAATTTAGAGCCTGTTTGGACATTAAAAAAAAAGTTCTTTTTTCCAAATTTTTTTTTTTTTCGAAATCAGTGTTTGTTCATAAAATTTCCAATTTTTGCTTGAAGATACATTTTGGAAATTTTCAAAAATTTGAAAAACTCCAAAAAGCTGTTTTTCCAAAGTTTTCACTCACAAAACTTCAAAAATAACCCAAACTGAAAACATAACTCTAAATTTCAAATACCATTTTCACTAGAAAATATTTTTCACCATTTCTGGAATTTTACAATTCTTATGTCCAAACGCTAGTAAGTTATACAAAGATAAAAATAAATTTAAATAAGTAATATTTGATTATTCATCGATAACAATTCATTTATTATTGACTATAAAAGTCGGTCCAAGGAAGGTAGAGATAGGCCTAAAAAGTAATTTGGTGAGGATATCAGGCAGGACATGACACAATTCCAGCTTAACGAGGACATGACCTTTGATAGTAAAACTTGGAGGGCGAGAATTAGGATAGAAGTCTAGTAGGTAGTCGAGCATTTCTCTTTGCCACATCAGTAGCTTTAGTATTATTCTCGTATTTTTTCGCCCTTAGATTTCTATTATTACATGTTGTTTCTTTTATTTTGTTATCTTATTATCTTGTTGTTGATAGTTGATACTGCTTCATAGTTATTTTACTACTATAATTTTTTTTTTAAAATTGCTATGATTGTGCTTTACTTGAACGGATAATTTATCGGAAACAGTTATTCAATATTAGTAAGGTAAGGATAAGTTTGCATATACAAAGATAAAGGTGAGATAGGACGGCAATTTTAGGATGTTCTTAGTTAATACAAAGGTGCAATTTAGGCATGTGTAGAAAGGATATTTCTTCATGCGTCTAAGCTCATTACTAAAATTTAAATTACTTTTAAGGTCTTTTCCGTTTGTCAATAAGTTTTTCTTTTATTAAGTGTCCTGCATTTGCCACGGAAGCCACTAATACTTGGATCAGTGTAAGTTATCTATATCACTCCTGGGTACAATCATTACCCAAACTTTACATAAATGCGGGATATTTTGTGTAAGCTATCTATGTCACTCCTGAGTATAATCATTACTCAGACCTTACATAAATACGGGATATTTTGTGCGCCGGATTACCTTTTCCTTTTTTTTACCCATTATATACATGGAGCACCTTTCCCTTTTTTTTACCCATTCCATATACATGGAGCACCTCCAACGAAACGATTGTTTTTTTCGAAAATATAATTGTTTATGAAATTTTCGGAAATAAATTTTTTCGCACTCACGAATGCATGTCCAAACATAATTTTAAATTTTATTTTTCAACTTAATTCTAAATATCACTTCTTTTTAAAAATTATAATTTTTACGCAAAACATGTACCAATATAGAAGAAAGATATGATGGAGAAATTATTCACAAGAACCCATTTGGGACACAATGTACTCTGGAGACAAACAAAGAGCATAGCAATGTACAGAAAACATAAAAGCACCAACAAATGACAGACTTGTGATTTCGAATCTTCCTTCAAAAATGGTATATAAAGGCTTAGGCAGTTGCAGATTGCAGTATGAACTCACAAGTTTGACAAAACTTATAATTTAACTAGTCAAAAGGGAAAAATAAATAACTAATGAAATACAAAATGAGGGCTTCTTTGCCTAGAGCAATTATGGAAGACAATTAAATCTCAAAAGGCAAAATCTTTCTTTGAACACACTACTTTCACCTTGGAAAAATATACAACTCCCTTGACATCAACCTGATCTTGACCGCACCAACTCCAACGATAAACAGCGATTCAGTTGGCTCTACTCCGGGCATAAACAAGAAAGGCTGGAAAGTGAGTTTGAGTACATTCCATCTACTGAGGTTACAGAAAATCGCTCTTCATGAAGAGTTGAGCTTTTATTGGAAAAGTGTTTTGCACGCCTCAACATCAGGTGCTTGTGAATCCAACACGGCTTGGCCTGTAGGACTAGAGCTAATACCTCCCATTGTAGCTGAAAATACGTCTTTCTGGTATAGATCATCGGTTACCTTCTTCAGGATCTCATTAACCACCTTGAAGTCCAATGCTCCCGCCAAAACTAGTCTTGCAATTATCTCCCCAAAATTGGCCGGTGCTTTTGGTAAATCCATGGCAAGGTCATCCAGCAGAGAGGCAAAGTTCAACAATCCGGTGCCCAAGTCGTCAGCGGTAAAAACCTTCTTAACAAACAAATATTCAAGAAGCTGTGCAACTGGTTCAACACGTGGCGGGCTTTTGTCTAGACCAATTGATATGGCTTCTTTGACAACCTCAGGATGGTAGGCTGGGGATTTGAGTTCCTCAACACACTGCAAAGCTTCATCAAGAAGCCGAACACTGAAATATTCCTCCAGAAGAGATGCTGTTTTTCTCTTTAGTTCATCAGGATTTGACCTTGCCGCAGGAGCCTGGGGTGCCTTTTCTGCAACTGGAGAAACAGTTGCTGGAGGTCTAACTGGTCCAGGAACCTGTGATGCAGACTCCGTGCCAAAACCATAGCCCAATGGGCGAGCAGGAGGTGCACCACTACCTTGCAAGAGGGCACTAGGCCTACCACTCACGAAGCCACCACTACCCTGAGGCAGAAGCCTTGGGTTCAATGAGGGCGACTTGCCGACCAGTGGTGGCGGACCACGTCCACCAGGCTGCACCATTGGTCCATTACCTCTCGGCATCGACCGCGATCTAGGAACCTCCCAGTTGTCATTATCCATCCCAGGCATACCTGGCATCTTCCTAGCTCCCGGCATTCCAGGCATCATACCACCAGTTCCTGGCCGATTCATGGGATAGCCGCCAGGACTCAAGCTGCCTTGAGGACCCGGAGGACCACGAGAATTTCTCATGCTTGCAGTGGCACCAGGACGCAACCCCAAGGTCTTCTCCGCTTCTGTATGAATTTCGGTGATGGTTTTTGCTTTCACCTGTGCAAAAAGGGAAGAATATTACTACATCAAGCGATAACTACGACATGAACAGGCAACAAATACATGATAGAATGATGTGTCACCTCTTCCCGTCTAGGGACCCAGTTATTGGAACGTAAATCCAGCACATCACGAACCATAAACCTTAAACGTGGAGCCAACTGAGGGTTTGTAGATAGTTCCTTCAACTGGTTAAAGTACACATCGTTGATGCACCTTGACTTTTGGTTCTCATCAAGCTGCTTGCCAATGGTGTTGAAGAACTGGCAAATAGCTTCAACATTCTCTTCTTCCGGACAACTTTTGGGATCTTGTCCTAATAGTTCCTGTTGAATAAAACCAGCAAAGACAACAATTGGTACAGTTCAAGGTATTAAAGACAGCAATCAACATGGAAACAAATAGACCTGAGCAAAAGGCAAGAAATTAACAACCTGAACGATGTGATGAACAATCTTTTCAGGGACCATCTTTTGCTTCAAAAGCTCTCCGATAAGCCGTATATTGCCAAGAGTCCGCAATTTTATCAACCTTTCTTTGTCCTTGCGTTCTGCCTCCTGCTCCGGGGCTGTCATTTGCCTCGCCTCTTCTCGCAGATTGGCAGCACCTTCAAATGCCTCCTGACAATTATTCAATAGAACACGCTTGAATGTAATCTCTTTGCCACCAGGCTCATCAGAAGGAAATGGAGGAAGCTTTTCATTGAGATCAGAACACAGCTGGGCATACATCGGGCAAAATGTAGGTTCCAATACAGCCTTGTCAAATATCAAGGAAATAACACCCTGGAGTGAAGATAAAAACACATTAAATTTCCACGGCAGAAAAAGGAAAATTTAAGTGAGCAAAAAACACAACAAAAGAGAGGGGTATCCTGGAGAAGGGAAGACAGACCTTTAGAATGTCTGCACTTGTTATCCCTGAATCTATCAATTGACCTTTGAGGAGATCAAACTTCTCTGGCGTCAGCTTGTTGAGTATACTGCAAATCAATATTAGTTGGAATCAATGAGTCGGACAAAATCCATATTTTCAAATAATGTCGTAAGTTTTTCTCGAATAATCAAACTTTTGAAACTAAGAACCTCATGTATCCATCCTTACTTGTCACTCACACACACAAAAGAGAAAGAACGAACATCATGCATAAAACATCCAGAATAAATACATAGTAACATCTTCTCTCTGCAATTATAGTGAACTGATGAAGTAGTTTAATGGGCAAGTGACAACATATCAATGGAAGTTTTGTGTCATGTTCTAAATGTAAGAGATGCTGAGACATTAACAAAAATACAAAATAAGGCAATAAAGCAGTGAATATGGGAGACCAAAAGACGGACAGCGAGACAGAGAAAGAAAGATGAGCCACGAATAAGCAAATATGTTTGTTAAAAGTATAACTATTACAGAGAGAAAATTACCCCTTCACAGTCTTCAAGACGCGATCTTTGTCAGAGAGATTGCCTCTTCGAGCTGACCATGGCAACTCAGCTTTGGTTAGTGTAGGAGCAGGTCCTCCCTGATTTACAAGCAAAAATAAAGGTTTCTGAGATCAAGAACCGAAGATAGCTTCATATCATATAATATAGTTCATTCAAAATCATGACAACAACAATGCCCTTGCTATTATTACAAAAAGAAAATCATGCGAAGAAATAGACATATATCCTTCATCCAAGTAACTGTCTTTTAAATTATTATAATAATTGAATAATAGATTAGACGATATTACTGCATCCCTTACACCTAATTCTACATAGGTGCAGTAAACTGCAAAGAAATAGTATAGCCCAATTACTGAAGTTCCTGATCCACCACTACATTTGAGCAATGTATTGTATAATGATTAACTAAGAACTTCTCTTCATTTTCTCAAATCTCATTTTCAGAAGGGACTTTAGAAAGCATGGAAAAGGTGTCTATCGGTTTGTAGTAACAAAAAAGCCAGATCGTTTTCCTATCAGAGGTTCTTAAGATAGATAATGGATGTGTTCTGGAAACAATGTAAAAGGCAATAGATTAAGATTTACCCCTCGGTTGGGAGAAATTTGAGTTCTTGCAAACTGTGAGCTAAGTTGTTCTTGCCGGCCACCAAATTCTCTGTTTTCTCGGAGAGCGTCCCATGATCTGTCATCCACGGGGGCAGCAAATTGTGCTGACTTGCTACGCCAATCACGACTGTCTGGCTCAGAATAACGAGTCTGAGACTGGACCTGCACCTATAGAAACATAAATGAGACAAGTTGTGGCAACAGAATATTGCATACTATAACAACATACCAAGTATAATCCCACGAATATTGCATACTGAAAGTGACAAAAAAGAGACTTTTTAAATGAAAAAGGGAAAGTATTTCTGTGTGGACAAACAACTAAAAGAACAGCATGCCCACTCTGTTTCCTTGTGCATGTGCTGTGTAGTGTGGGTGGGTGGGTCGTCATCAGAAAAATCAGAAGGGGAAAATATAAACTTTTTAACAGATACTCACATTAGTGCCTGCACGACCTCGACTCGCATCTTCACCAAACAGTTCAGATTCAACTTCTTGTTTGACTCTAAGAATATCATCTGAAATGTCGACCACCTAGACGGGAACAATCAGCACAAAGGGAAAACCATAAGGAGATGCAAATACAGGATACCATATAACATAAAATGATCATCCTTTTCCTTCTTTTTTATTTGGGGGTTGGGGGGTTGGGGGTTTGGG
>ML436499.1:46942-59698 GCA_005239525.1 Nicotiana knightiana
GGGGGGGGGGGGAATCACAATCCTCATTTTTTCCTATCCTTGGTGGCTGGGGCATTAGTAGGAGAAAGGGCATTCTTGTTATTCCACATCTAACTAGCAAAAGCTAAAGCCCAATAACAACATCAGCGATCAGCCAAAACTTAAAAGATATGAATATTACCTCCCTCAGTTGCAGCAGCTGATCTCGAGTATACCTAACGCGTTCACGGCCCTCAAAACGAGAGTCTCCAGTCTACAAAGATAAAAGGATAGTCAAGACATGTATCATAAAGGGAGTTTTTAAGTTGAATCTCAACAATGAAAGAAAAGGGCATTATCAAGTAAATGCATGCACAATTAAAACATCCAGGTAAGGAGAGCTGGTTAACAAAAAGATACTTCAAGATCATGCAAAAGCCAGAATATGCAAGAGAATGGTGTAATTAAGGTAAAATCAAGCAAAGAATTTGACAGCAGATTTTAATAGCATCCGGAATTTGCACACTAGCCTGCAACGTAGTCGAATCAGCCATGGATCAGAGGTCACTCTGCCAGATTCAACAACGAGCAGATCTCTATATTCACAAGGGACTAGGCAATTATGGTTATGCAAAAAAGGAATAAGGTATTAAATACTGGTCACAATTCAATAAACAAGCTCATTACAAAGGGCTCCTAAGTGTCAATCCCAGCGAAAGACTAAATAATTCTCAATCACAAACAGCTGCTTCCTTTTGAGCATTTCTGAGATATAAAGAAAAGGAAACATTGCTTCTTCCTCAAGCTCTTAAGCGGCAAGTAGAATTTACTGCAAATAACCAGGTGGTCCACTTTGTCTGCGATTCTGTCTTCCTAAATCACCCTTCCTTCAAAGCATCGACATTAAACTCCTATATAAAGATATCCAAAGGCCATGCAGCATTTCTACTACTCTATGACTAGAGTGCATATAAACAGCATAGCTTCTCTGGACTTCTTTCTTTGGGTCACAATTAATAAGAATTCAATGTTAGTAGGGTCTTTATGGGCAATCCAATACTACTTAGTTACCCACCTAAAGCCTACAAATTTTTCTCCGTCCATATTTACAGCAGAAACACATCTTAAGTGAGCTGCCAAGAATTAGGACGTTAGAAACAAGAATAACTGCAGAAATAGTACATATTGGTGCACGAACATTTCTACACTCTCTCCAGGCCCCAATTCTACAACTTTACAAACAAGGTAAAATAGACATTCTAGAACACAAATTAACCTCAATAAGTAAAAGAACGAAATTTCTTAGAAAGTAACAAGAACTATTTTTTACATGGAGACACAACCAAGAATGAAATGGAGCTATAAATTATGCCAATTTCCAAAACAAGACATGAGCTATCACACTCTCCTCAACACATAACAGAAAACACCATTACTATCAAGAAACAGATTAAAAAATTATGCATGTAAAATTCCAAATTTTACTCAGCCTACATTAAAAAGACCCCATAAAATGATAAATAATCAAGATCATACGACTAATATGTATTGGTAATTGTTGCTGTAACAACAGTAGCAACATTATCATCAAGAAAAAGAAATTTGTTACAACAAAACAAATTTTAGTAACTCTATCAGCAAACGGACCCATAAAAACATGAGACAACACACCACCATAATCATCAAGAATCAGAAAACCCATGAATAAACCACAAATCATCAATTTTTGCGTCAATTTATCCCAAAGTGTACATGTAAAAACTCACATTTTAATAATTCTGCCAATAAAAGAACTCACATATAAAAGAACAAAAAACGAGAACATTAGACAACGTTTTTTATGACTGAGAAAACGGTATGGGCCAACTCTTAGCACCAACCCCAGCCAAACTAGGGGATAATGGGCCCCGCCCCTCTACCCTTCTCCTTGCACCAGTGTCCTAAGTCACAAATCCCTCCATCATTGCCACTTGAGGTGAATAAGACAACTTATATTGACAAATAAGACTTAGCACAAGCTACACAAAAACAATATCAGATTCATAAAAATCAAAGCTTCACCAAAAAAAGCAACAAACAAAAGAAAACAAAACCACCAAAGCAAACCAAAAGCAGCTGGAAGCCATATATCCAAATTAAAAAAATTGCTCAGATTGCTAATCATTCCGCCATTAAACAGACACTTTTTCTTTTTTGATATATGAGAAATCCCCGAAGCTAGTGGGGCTCAATTCTAAACTCGGTGGATAATGAGTCCGCCCCTCTACCCTTCTTCACTTAATACCAGTCTATTGTTATGCGGCAGGATTCGAACCTTATATTGGTAAATAAGACTTAACACGAGCTACACAAAAACAATATCAGATTCAAAAAAAAAATTAACCCAAAAAAAAGCAACAAACAACACAAAAACAAAGCCATCAAGAAAAGAAAGAAAAAAAGAGCTGAAAACACACAATAAAAAAGCCATACCCAAACACAAGCTATACAAAACAATATCAGATTCAAAAATATCAAGATTAACCACAAAAAAACACCAAAAGAAAACCATTAAGAAAATAATAGGAGCTGAAAACACTCAATAAATGATGCCCAAATACAAGCTACACAAAACAATATCAGATTTTAAGAAAATACACAGATCTGAAAAAAAGGTTGAACCTTGAAATAGGGAAGAGATGAAGAACCGCCGCCATGTGGACGAAGCAAAGGGAGATCAGAATTAGTAGATGAATGGCCCACAAGCACTCTGCTTCTGTTACCACCACCACCACCACCACCTGGTCTCAAACTTATCACCGTCTGATCAGCCTGCATACCTCAAATTAATTCTCCACCGTCCGATTAATTCGAACACCTCTTTCCAACAAAAATCTTAAATCCTCCAACTCAAAAAACAACAATAACCAAAACTGATATAACAAGGTGTAATTAACAGAATGTGAATATATATATATATATATATATATATATATATATATATATATATATATATATAAAGGGATGAGCGTTTTTAGAGAGAGAAAAGGAAAGAGTATTTCCTCTCTCTGCTAGGAGAAGAAATGAGGGGAACAGAAGGTGAGGCTGTTTATCAGAAGAAAGAACGGAAACCCTTGCATAAGGGTATTTTAGGTATTTTAATTTTTTTTTATGGAATCATTTGGGATTATTTGAATACATTTTAGGAAATATGTAAGTATTTGACTATTTTACCCTTGGGCTATGTTTTCAAAGTTTGCTTTTGGGCCAATGAAGTTTTTGACATAATTGACTATAAGGACACTTTTTGGTAGGTCAAAAATTAGAAATAATTTAGATATTAATTATATATATAGTAATTTGTATAATGTGGTGGATTCGAAAGAATTGATGATAGATATATTGTAATAATTTCGGTTGTCTTTTCTAAATTTTGTCACTTATTTTATTATTAACTTTCTATAGAAAGATTATGGTACTTTAAATTATTATAAGTAAAGCGACAAGAGCGAAAATATAGATAATGTTAGAAAGTTTGTTATTTCACATGTAAATTAAATATAAGATGACTTTCTTAAGGTAGTATCAGTATACAAGCATGTTTAAACATAAACTATCAATATTTTAACAATTTCGGTTGTCTTTTTTAAATTGTCAGTTATTTTATTACTAACTTTCTATAAAGATTATGACACTTGAAATTACAAGTAAAACGATAAAAGCAACGGCATAGATAAGACTGGATAGTTTGTTATTCCACGTGCACATCAAACATTCAGTACTATACATGCATGTTTTAATATAATCTACCTATATATTTTGACAATTTCGGTTGTCTTTCTAAATTATAGTTTGCTTTATTCTTAACTTTCTATATAAAGATTATGGTATTTGAAATTACAAGTAAAACGACAAAAGCGACGGTATAGATATAACTAGATAGTTTGTTATTCCACGCGCACTTCAAATATAATATGACTTACTTAATGTAAGTATACGTGCATGTTTAATTTAACATAATCTACCTATATTTTAACATATTCGATTGTCTTTTCTAAATTATCACTATCTATATAAAGATTATGGCACTTGAAATTACAAGTAAAACGAAAACTAGAAAGTTTGTTATTCCAAGTTTACATCAAATACAAGATGACTTACTTAATGTAATATAGTATACATATATTTTTTAAGATAATCTACCTATATTGTGTAAAAGTGACATGAGACATTTAATAATTTTAGCTATATTGGTAGGCTCAAATTGGATTCAGTCAAATCATACGTGACATCTTTTTTATTTTTGCTCCTCTAATATTATGGGATTTTTTCCTTCATATATCATATATGAAACCTTATTATCAAATATGTGCATAGTATGTAAATTACCCGTCCAGTCCATAATTTTCTTGCAATTTATATACCATTCATTAATTAGTATTAAATAGGGGCAGAATCTTCCTATAATAGCGCGCTAAAAATCAGGAAGAGAATCTCGTAATTGATTTAGCCAGATTCAATTCAAATTTGAAACGGAAAACGTATCTCATTTGCGTATTTTTGGTTAAACTACAATTTAAAAAAAAGGACGAGCAGCTTCAAAAATTCATAATTTCAACGGATCTGCATAGTTTCCACTTCAACTACAATTCAAAAAAAAAAAAAAGACGACAATATATAACTCAAATTGTAGAATTCAAATTCCAGATATCAAATAGGCGAAATCAAATTGTAGAATTCAAATGGCAGAAATCAAATAGGCAACAATATATTCAACAAAATCAACTCAAACTGTAGAAACCAATCAGCAGATATTCTGTTCTTCATCTTTTTTTTCGTAATCCAGAAATCATGTTGAAAATCCCTATCATGCTACAGTTGAATGGGAATTGGGATAACTATGGCAGATTTAGAGATTTCCAAGTTGATGGCATTGTGATATATGAGAATGCAAGCTACAGTATGTTGATTTCTACAATTGCAGAGCAATTATTGATTGATACTTCGAAAAAAATTGTAGAAATCAAATACATTGTGAACGATAATTGTCCTCCAATGGAGATACGGAATGATATGGGGGTTCGTGTGTATATGGAGACCAAAAAGGAGAACAAAAACTTATGATCATATCCGTTATGTATAAGTGTACGAGATTTCACTGTGGAATTGGCTATCACCAACGATAACACCAGTCCAGGTGTGTTATGTTTAAAATTGCATAGAATTCGTTTTTTACTGTATTATCTATAAATTACTACATTTGAAGACAATTAAACTACAAACCATTAAAGGAAGTATAAAGTAATATTGCTTGCGAGATTATCTACAAACTTACTACATTTATACTACAAAATAAACTACAATCTATGTTTAAAAAATGTTGGCTTCAACATTTTGTCTTCATCTACAAAATTTGAACAAAAGTTATTCAGATGAATTACAAATTAGTTTAATTATGTATGATGCAGATTGTTTTCACAAGTATCTACAAATTGATACAGTTACACTACAATTTAACTACAATCTATGTGGGGGAAAAAGATGACTACAAAATATCTTCACTATCTCTACAAATTATCTACAAAAGTTCTACAAAATGATAAATGACAAGTTTATCATTATTTTCATGCAGGTTCGTCTGGATCCCTAAAGTTACTTGATATGCCATCCTCTCCAGCTATAGAGGAATATCAAAGTGAAATAATAACAGAAGGTACGCAAAGTGCTATTGAAGAAGGACAAGTGTATCAAGACTAGCAAACTGTAGCTGCTGCAATGAAGCACTATTCTGTGATTGCCAAGTTCCAGTTCAGAGTTAAAAGATCTAGCCATAGAAGGTATGGAGATATTTATTGTAAAAATATCATTAAAAGCAATATTTTACTCGAGATATTTGTTTTTTACACATTGTAGATAAATTGTAGTTAAATTGTAGTTACATTGTAGATTATGTTACTTTATATTAAACATTCCTTTTGTTGCATCTACATTTATAATCTGATTAAATATTGTATTTTTTTTGTAGCTACTGGCTTATATGCGTTGGTGAAAACCGTCAATGGCACTTCAAGGCAACGTCAATTAATGATTCCGCAATGTTCAAGATAAGGAGTTTCAACCGACAACACACATGCTCCTTAATGGACGATACATTCATACAGCGCAAACGTACTGCAGCTGTAGTTGGTAGCATGGTCATTCCAAAGTATTGTGATCCTAAGACTGTTTACACACCAAAGGACATACAAACTGACATGTTATCCGAACACGGAGTGAACCTAAGCTACATGCAAGCATGGAGAGCAAAGGAAAAGGCTTTACAATTTTTGAGAGGGCATCCTGCTGACTCCTATAGCAAATTGTCAAAATATTTTTATATTCTTGAGGAGACTTATCCTGGTTCCGTTGTTAAATTGAAGAAGACAACAAATGAATGCTTTTTATATGCATTTGTTGCTCTTTGTACATCAATAAGTGGTTGGCAACATTGTAGGCGAGTAGTAGTGGTTGATGGGACATTTTTAAAGTCAGCCTATAGGGGGATTATGCTGACAACAAGCACCATGGATGCAGCAGGTAAAAAGTGTAGAAATTTTATAGTTTTTTTGTTAGGCAGTCTATAAAATGTAGATATATTGTAGATATTTTACAGTTATTTTGTAGTTAGTGTATAACATGTAGATATATTATCGATATTTGGTAGATATATAGCAGTAATTATGTATTTATATTTTTATATAGATTTTCAAAAGCTGCCAGTTAATTTTGTATTAAATAATAATGTAGGTACAATATTACCCTTGGCATATGCTGTTGTTGATTCGGAAAATGACGCACCTTGGAAGTGGTTCTTTGAGCATTTCAAGCAAGCATATGGTGAAAGACCTTCAATGTGTGTTGTTTCGGATAGGAATGAGAGTATCTTGAAGGCAACATCAATTGTCTATCCAGGAGTTCCACACTACTCTTGCATGTGGCATATTTGGACAAATATAAGGGCAAAGTTCAAGAAGGGTCATCTACAATTACATGAATTNTCGGATAAGAATGAGAATATCTTGAAGGCAACATCAATTGTTTATCCAGGAGTTCCACACTACTCTTGCATGTGACATGTTTGGACAAATATAAGGGCAAAGTTCAAGAAGGGTCATCTACAATTACATGAATTATACTTTGCTACAGCACGGTCATACACTCTGGAAGAATTTAATGAAAGGATGTCGAAGATTGAAGAGATAGACCCGCGTGTTAAATCATACCTATATGATATTGGCTATCATAGATGGTCAAGAGTACATGCAACGGTTAATAGAACTTGGACAATGACAGCAAATATTGCAGAGTCGTTAAATGCTGTAACAAAAGATGCAAGAGAGCTGCCAATATTTGACCTTTTAAAGTATATGAGAACACTACTGGAACATTGGACAAACGAGAAGTTATTGAAGGCAAAGGGTACTTTCACATTCCTTGGGTCCAAATTCAACAAAGAATTGGAGAACAACAGAACATTATCTCAGAAGCTTAGGGTAAGATCTATTTATTTGGTGGAGAAAAAAGAAATAATTTAATATGTAATGTTTCCAGATTGTAGATAAATTGTAGACAAATTGAAGATAATTTGTAGGTTGTAGATAAGTTGTAGAATTTTTGTAGATAATTTGTAGATAAGTTGTAGAATATCTATTTGTATGATTGAAATAATAGTTTTTCTGTTTGTTCTGTAATTGTAGGTGAGGGCTTCAACAGATCATATACACATTGTGTTAGATGGTGTGAAGCGGTACATTGTGTGTCTCAAAAGCAAGAAATGTAGTTGTGGTCAATTCCAACTTGAAGAACTTCCATGTGTGCATGCTTTGTCAGCATTAAGGCACAGGAATGAAATTTATGAAAACTATTGCTCTCCGTATTACACAAAGGAGAGACTACTGCGTACGTATGAAATACCAGTAAATCCTCTTCCTGATGAAAGCAAATGGATTGTGCCACAACATATTACAGATGAAGTAGTAAATCCACCGAAGGGAGATAAAAGGCAGCCAGGAAGACCTCAAAAGGAAAGATACAAAACATATGATGAAATAAAGTCAAAGAAGTACAAGGTGTCATGTGGAAATTGTGGAGGTGAAGGGCATAACAAAAGATCTTGCAAGAATGCGCCCAAAAAGAAATAAATATCATGTAGTTAGGATAGGTTATCAAAATAACTGTTAGTGTGTTCAAGTTAGCAGATTTTTGTGTATAATCGTTTAACTTTTTAAAGATCATATGTAGTTAGTTTCAATTTGATTTTGTGTTGTTAATATGTTTTTATGTATTGTGTCAAGCATCTAAATTTGTTTTTCATATAGCATAGTTAAATTTTAATATTTATTATCTACAATACAACTGCTAAAAAAAATTAACTGTAATATACAGTGTTTCCAGATTGTAGATAAAATGTAGATATAAATGTAGGTAAACTGTAATTTTGTAGATAAGTTGTAGATAAGTTGTAGATAATCTATTTATATGATTGGAGTATTTAATTCTTCTGTTTGTTGTATAATTTAACTTCAACTGACAGTTATATACATACAATCTCTATGGTATTTCATAAAAATTATGAACATATACAACTACAAAAATATATACAATCACGACATTTTGTAGTCAAATTGTATTATAACATCATAATAACTACGTTTAATATAATGAATATACAATGCTGTAAAGATTGAAGAAATGATGATAAAATAGCCAATAGTAATTCAAGTGAACTACTAAAACTGAATAGAAAATAACAAAACAAAAATATATGTTGTAATAAGAAAATAAAATATTTGTTCAGAAAGTTGTGTATTCTCCTTCAACTACCAACTAGCATCAACTAAAATAGGAACACATGACACTATTTCTTCTTTCTCTAGACTCGAGTCTTCTCATTCAATGCAGGAGCACCCTTCCTCCTTGCTAGCCTGCCTGTAACCTCGCTTTCACTAATTGACCCATTTTCTTGCTTCTTTGTAGCATAGTCCCATAGGAGAGCTCCATAGCGCCTACGGTGTTGGTCAATATCATAAAGGTCTTCTGTGAGTATTGACAAATCTCCAAGACTAACATATTCGGCAAAGGCAGCCACAAATACACCACAATCGCTGCATAAGACAAAAAAATTAAACTATTTAACAAATAATTATAAAAAAAATATTTAAGCGTTTAGAAAGAGAGAATAGATTTTTTACAATGATCCTTCTTTTTGCTGTGGAATCTCCGCAACCATCCACTGAATGCTAAGAGGGTATGTAACTGGTTTCTCAATGTATGCAGTTGTATTCTTAAAGTTAATGTCTTTACGCTTCCCATAGAAACCAGTGCAAGACAAATACAGAGGGATGATGGTTGAAAACTTATCAACACAGGATTCAACAGCATTATGATGGTGTGAAGACACCATGGAATCATATACATAAAGCTGCCTATCCGCAATGTCGAAAACGACAAGCAACCAATGAAAATTCTCTACAATGTTCACGGGCATGATGACATAGTCAACTTCATCCCAGGCAACATTAGCAAGAAGTCTATACCCCAAAATATATCCTGCAACATCATCATGGGTTTTAACAACTGAATATTTCTTTTTTGGCGGAGAATTTATGAACTTCTCATAGATTTGTTCAATATTCGTCTTGAACAAACAATCGGTTGTTGTAAACCTAGTTTTGTTGTTGCTGCCATATTTGCCTCTTTTTCTCAGGTAATACATTATAACATCAATGTGTTTCACAACAAAATAAAATCTACTATAACCTAAATTGAAATTATAATTACCAACAAAACAGCCACAAATAATTCTACAATGATATCTAAATACAAGTCTACAAGTTAAACTACAAAGTCAGATTTCAAAAAATCTAACAATTAGCTAAATTTTAGCTGCAGTACACTGCAACACATGGAAAACAACAAGTACAATCAGGTCTCTATCATATATATATATTTATACTACAAATTAATATTGTAATGTTCATCCTATTCTACAAATTCACTATAATTTAACTAAAAAAATACACCTATATCTATTATGTCCTGCATACTAAATATAGAATTTATAGATACAAATCATCATCAAATTGGATACATAAGGTACAAACTAAAATACAGTCACACTACATATAAGAAAGACAACATTTATAAGTTTGTCTACATTATATCTACAATTCAGAATACACGTCATGGTCAAAATATATTTCATATCTACAACATAACTACAGTTAGGATACAAATACAGAAGACACATTATATATTATGAATAGATGTTTTTATACTTACAGAGTCATCGAGGACTTGCCCGGGGTGAGCAAGGGAATAAAACCAGTCCTTCTTATCAGCCTTTTCGACACCAAGGTCTAACCAAGGCTTGATTTGGTTATCCTTAATGGAAAACGGAGCCTTCCTCTTGTAACAACAACTAAATGTCCAAAAAAAACATAGAATGACTTACAGGTGTAAAAAATAAATGCAGAAATGAAAGTGTCAAATTAAGCAATTCATACCTCTTAGATCCTTTGGCATTACAGTGGTATAACCACTTGTTGAATTTATCTAAAACATCAGGATCTACATCTTCACCAATAACAGTAGTGAAGGGGTGCTTCAGGAAGAAAAATTTAGGTCCAAGAGAGTTGTTGCCTGCCGAACTGTATAGAGGTATGAAAGGTGATTGTGCATGCTTCCCAGGCTGCCTGGTTCTCCCCGGATGCATAGGTGTTGCTTCATCTGGTATGGTCTCGCCATAATTAATCAATTGTATTAAGTTGTCGGGCAACTCAAATTCATCCAATGTGACCCCCTTCTTCTCAATGCTTGATCCTTCAGGATCACCTACATCCACATGATGTGCATCTACACCTTCATTTCCCTGTTGCTCAGTGGCACATTCTGTCTGAGCTGCTACAGTCACTCCGTGGATCGGGGACTGTGCATTGATATCTTCAATCTCTGTAACATAATACATAAGTTACTTAACAGGAATGTAAATGTGTATAATATACAATAATACATCTTTGAATGACAGTATGATATTATACCTGCTTTGTCTTCATCATCTGCACCTTGAAATTATGTAAGCAAGTCAGCATGTGCTGGAACATGTTCTGGACAAACTGCAACTTCAATATGTTGTGTTTTATAAGTAAAAATGGTAAATAATACTAGATAATACTGCCTTGAATTTGTAGATATATGTAGGAAGTTGTAGAAAAATATGGATAATGTGGATATGCCCTTTTTCAGTTTTATACTAAATGTAGATATATATTGGTATTTTGTAGATACCTGTGTTGTTGGTGCTTGCATGCACTTGCTCACCAATATTGAACTGAAATTGTTGGCTGTTCACTCCTTTTTGTTGGTCATTGATTTTGGTTGAACTACCAACAAACTAAATATTTTATGTTAGTTTGAGTATATTATTTCATATGTCATAAAGTGTTTTGGTATATAAATATATGTCAACTCTTACCTTTGCATCATCCTCATCATTTCTACTGTTTAGCAATTTCAAAACAGTCTTCACATAATCATCTATAAACAATCGAAGGCCATGTAGTTCTACAAATACATCCTTCCTAAAATCCTCTAGCTTTCCATCGACCTACAAGTTAAAAATATAGTAAGTTGTAAATTTTATAATATGTCCTAACATAAATTAATAAATATGTGCAATTATAGATAGGACTATCTCAGAATGAACAATTTTGTATATATTGTCAAGGTTGTTTATGAACTGTAGATAAATTGTAGATAATTTGTAAATATATTGTAGTTCATAATATTACCTGCTCAATTCCCTTCCCTAACTTTCTGAGCTTCTTAGCCACAGAGTCCTTGTCCTTTTGAGAATCTGTTTGTTTGGGTTCCAATGTTGGAGGATGAGCATTGGGAACCTCATATGATTGTGCACCTACTTGATCTTCATACTCAATTTTGTTTGGCAAAGTAAGTACTCCAATCTCTTCTCCAGATTCAATCATGCTTGTAAACTAAATGAGGAAAAAAACAGTTAGTTCAACTAAGGCAGAAAATGTAGAGTAATTGTAGATATTATGAAGGCAAATGTAGAATCATAAAAAAATAAAAAAACTCTACCTTAATCCACTCGGGCTTTATCATCTTCTCATCAAAAGGCAGCTAGCCAAATCTGCCCCTTAGTAGCTGACCATCTTAATATGCGAGGTATTGAGTCAGAACACCTCGTAGCAAGCTCAGTGCTGACAGTCGAGCAACACTCATAAAGCCATACTTGCAATGCTAATGAGCATCCCCGTATGAGATAAGAATGTACATGTGGATTTAGCCGGTGCCTAATAGATTCCATAACCTGATTGAACGATTTAATACCCCAGGTTAACCTAGAGTGGTCTATAAAAGACACATGGTCTTTGTCAGAAGGGCAAACAAAAAATTTCAAAAGATAAAGAATGCACAACTTGACTGCATCCTCGTCGTTTATCCAAGATCTATTTGTACTATGTTTTTCAAATACAACTTCTCTACTTTTTTTTGTTAGGAAAATAGTTGTTCATTAGCTTGCTAAGATAACTAGAAGTGTATCCATAATCTGTAACCTGATTCACACAATTTAAACCGGTAATTAAAGCAAACTCTCTCAATGAAAAATTTAATTTTTCACACTTCAAGTGGACTGAAAAATATGATGCATTGAACTTAGTCAGTTCATACTTCATCAGATGATGAATGACTTGGTTTTGCATGCATATGAGGGGGAGAGACAGTAAGTAACCAAAACATGTGTTTTTAAAAAGCTTC
>ML436500.1:0-14096 GCA_005239525.1 Nicotiana knightiana
AGTGTATACCCTTGATTGGCATCGACTACGGGAGTGTATACCCTGCATCGGGAAAAGAAATCATTAACCAGGGAGTGTATACCCTTGATTGAAAAAGAAATCATCAACCAGGGAGTGTATACCCTTGATTGGCATCGACTACGGGAGTGTATACCCTGCGTCGGGAAAAGAAAATCAACCAGAGAGTGTATACCCTTGATTGGAAAAGGAAGCATCAACTAGGGAGTGTATACCCTTGATTGGAAAAGAAAGCATCAACCAGGGAGTGTATACCCTTGATTGGAAAAGAAAACATCAACCAGGGAGTGTATACCCTTGATTGGAAAAGAAAACATCAACCAGGGAGTGTATACCCTTGATTGGAAAAGAAAACATCAACCAGGGAGTGTATACCCTTGATTGGAAAAGAAAACATCAACCAGGGAGTGTATACCCTTGATTGGCAAAGAAAACATCAACCAGGGAGTGCATAACCTTGATTGGAAAAGAAAGCATCAACCAGGGAGTGCATACCCTTGATTGGAAAAGAAAGCATCAACCAGGGAGTGTATACCCTTGATTGGAAAAGAAAGCATCAACCAGGGAGTGCATAACCTTGATTGGAAAAGAAAGCATCAACCAGGGAGTGCATACCCTTGATTGGAAAAGAAAGCATCAACCAGGGATTGTATACCCTTGATTGGCATCGACTACGGGAGTGTATACCCTGTGTCGAGAAAAGAAAATCAACCAGGGAGTGTATACCCTTGATTAGAAAAGGAAGCCTCAACCAGGGAGTGTATACCCTTGATTGGAAAAGAAAACATCAACCAGGGAGTGTATACCCTTGATTGGAATCGACTACGGGAGTGTATACTCTGCGTCGGGAAAAAGTGTAATTGGGGATTGGAGGCCCCATACTACTTTGAGTTATTTTTAACTTAAATTCTTCATCTCTTCTACTTCTTTTTTTTTATTTTTTTATGCATGCGGAAAAAGATTTCTTGGAGAAAACTTCCCTTTCTTTGGAGTAAATGCTGCAGAGCTCCTTCTAGCCCTTGCGCAATTTCTTTTGGTTGCACCTGTTTGTTGCATGGTTTCTTTCAAGTTGCACCTGTTTCCTTCAAACAAAGAACAATTCGTTAGTTTGAAATAGTGGTTGGTTTTGCGGCCTTGACTTTCAACTGCTTGAACTCGGTTCTTTTAATGAAGACCTCAAACACTTGCTTGTTTGCTGGGGATTGGGTTTCATTTCTAATCCCAGGGACCTTGTCTTTCTGGATGGAAATTGGTCACGTGGGATCCAGTATCCTGACTTTGTTTTGCCTTTGTAAGCTTTTCACTTGCTTTTTCTTTTGGATTTCCAGACTATCGGGGGGGAGTTTTGGCTCCTCAAATTCTGCTGAGATGGTTAGTCGTGTGGGACTTAACCTTTCCAACTTTATTTCGCCTTTATTGGCTTTTCACTTCTGACTTTTCTTCCAATTGTAACTTTAAGTCATTTCGAATACTTAGAAGTTTCAAGCCTAGCGAAGATGGTTAGCCACGCGGGGCTTAACCTTTCAACTTCATTCGCCTTTATAGGCACATCAATTTGATTTTCTCCTTTCAAGGTTTTGAGTTTGAATCATCGGCCAATGTGGCCAGTCGGGATCGACTCGATGCCCTGACGAGGCTGGGTGCCTTTTGCATATTGACCCGCGTCAAATGAGAACCCTGTAAATCAGTCTTGCCATCTTTTCTTTGCCTTAGTTTCAGGACAGAGTTAGACCGAAAGGGATTCAAAATAAAAATAAACGACAGAATGGACAACAAATTAAAACAAGAGGTGTCCCTTTCAGGGAAAGGAAAGAAGGACTTATCTGGAGTGCATGCGGACTTCAATGAACATAACATGCCCTTTGGACTGGATGCCTGATCCGTGTAAGCCGTCCGACTCTCAGAGATTCATCACAACTATTACCTTGAGATTGAGAAACCTTGCCCCGGACTGTGTCCATGTCAGTGACCCATTATCCTTTTCGATCAGTGGCGCCCTTTTCGGGTTTTCACCAATTAACCTATCTTATTTCTCTTCTCACCCTCACCTTGTAGTGCTCTTTGCGAGTTTTCACTAACAAGACTCTCTCATTTTTAATTTCTCTGCTTACCGTCGCCTCACGGTGCCCGTGTGGGTTTTCACCAATGAGACTCTCTCATTTTAATTTCCCTCATTTGCTTGTATTTGGATCCAAACAACTGTATCCTCCAATTTTGGACATCTTTGCCGATTGATCGGAAGGACTTGAACAGGGTTTTTGGTGAAAAGAATTTGCGTTGAATTACAACTTTAGAACCTTTAATGCGACACATCGCCGAATCTTAACACTTGCCCCAGCTTAAACTCTTGGGGAAATGTGGATTTTTATTTTGGTGTGACTGAACCCCAGGGAGAGGCTGCCTACGTATCCTTTCGGAATCAAGTCGAACGTAGTTCAGGCTGAAATCTTGTTTTTGTTTTGGTTTGTGTGTTTTGTGTTTTTTGTTTTCTCTTTCTTTTTTCTTTTTTTTTTTTTTTTTTTTCAATAACACTTTCGGGTTCCAAAGAGGGTAATCAAAGAAGAGTAACCGGCTCAAAGGGTTTGCAAAAGGGTTAATGGTGTTTGGGTAGCGAGAATGAAAGCCTTCGTCATCCCAACCGGAGAACATTTGAAAATATATAGGGGATCAAACATAGTACCTTTTGACGGCATCTGCATTGACAGCCGTTTCGGGGTCATTTCCTTTGATGTCTCCCAGGTATAACGCTCCTTTTGGTAGCAATTTCCTTATGATGTATGGACCTTTCCAGTTTGGGGCGAATTTTCCTTTCGCTTCTTCGTGGTGCGGGAGTATACGTCTTGAAACGAGTTGCCCTACTTCGAAGTTCCTAGGTCGCACTTTCTTGTTGTAAGCGCGGGCCATTCTTTGCTGGTATAATTGTCCGTGGCACATTGCGGCCATTATTTTCTCATCAATCAGAGTTAATTGCTCCAGTCGGATCTTGACCCACTCATTTTCCTCAATTTCTGCTTCGACAATAATCCGAAGGGAAGGAATTTCGACTTCTGCGGGTATTACGGCTTCAGTTCCATAAACCAATAGGAAATGGGTAGCTCCAAACGATGTGCGCACGATCGTGCGATATCCCAACAATGCAAAAGGCAGCTTTTCATGCCATTGCCTGGATGTTTGAATCATTTTCCTGAGAATTTTTTTGATGTTTTTGTTTGCTGCTTCAACGGCGCCATTGGTTTTGGGCCAGTAAGGGGTCGAGTTGCGGTGTGTTATCTGGAACTGTTCACGTACCTCCCTCATCAAGTTACTGTTTAGATTCGCGGCATTGCCGGTAATGATAGTTTTTGGGATACCAAAACGATAGATGATATTAGCGACAGCTTTGAACGTGACGGCCTCGACCCATTTTGTGAAATAGTCGATAGCAACCAAAATGAATATGTGCCCGTTTGAGGCCCTTGGCTCGATTGGCCCAATGACATCCATTCCCCAGGAAACAAATGGCCAGGGTGCCGATATAGGATGCAGTTCTGATGGTGGTGCACGGATCAGGTCGCCATGTATTTGACACTTATGGCACTTCCGGACGAAACCGAAACAATCTTTCTCCATGGTCATCCAATAATATCCAGCCCGCAAGATTTTCTTTGCGAGGACGTACCCATTCATGTGGGGACCGCATACTCCTGAATGGACCTCGCCCATGATCCTTTCGGCTTCTTTGGCGTCTACACATCTTAACAGATTTAGATCGGGAGTCCTTTTATACAGTACTTCCCCACTTAGGAAGAAACTGCTGGCGAGCCTTCGGATGGTTCTCTTTTGGTCTTCTTGGGCCTGCTCGGGATATTCTCTTGTCTTCAAAAATATTTTAATATCATGATACCATGGTTGGACATCGGGTTCTACTTCGACCGTGTTGCAATAACCATGTCTTTCCTTGATTTGGATCTCCAATGGGTCTATGCGAACATTACCCGGATAGGGCAGCATTGCAGCTAGGGTGGACAGCGCATCGGCTAACTCATTGTAGCACCGAGGAATATATCAGAACTCGACGGCTTTAAATCGCTTACTAAGATTCTCCACATGCTGTCTGTAGGGAAGGAGTTTAACATCTCGAGTTTCCCACTCTCCCTGAGCCTGCTTAATGATCAAATCGGAGTCCCCCATGATCAACAACTCTTCTACATCCATGTCAATGGCCATGTTCATGCCCATTATACAAGCTTCATATTCAGCAGTATTGTTTGTGCAGAAGAAACGGAGGCAGGTCGTGGCTGGGTAATGTTGTCCTGTGGGTGAAATCAAGATTGCTCCTATCCCAATACCTTTCGCATTGGCTGCTCCGTCGAAGAACATTTTCCAGGTGTCAGCGCCTTCCAAGATTATTTCGACGGAGTTGATTTCTTCATCCGAAGAATAAGTGCTCAAGGGTTGGTATTCATCATCAACCGGATTTTAAGCTATATGATCGGCCAATTCTTGAGCTTTCATAGTTGTGCGAGTGACATAATCGAATTATGTGAGCAAGATTTGCCATTTTGCTAATCTCCCGGTGGGAATTGGCTTTTGGAATATGTACTTCAAAGGATCCAGCCTCGTGATGAGGTAGGTGGTATAAGCCAATAAATAATGTCGGAGCTTCTGAGCAACCCAAGTTAGAGCACATCAAGTCCTTTCCAACTGAGAATACTTGGCCTTGTAGCTTGTGAACTTCTTACTTAAGTAATAAATGGCCTGCTCTTTCTTCCCGGTTGCATCGTGTTGCCCGAGAACACACCCAAAGGAGTTTTCTAGCACCGTCAGGTATAGGAACAGAGGTCTCCCTGGTTCTGGTGGGACTAACACTGGAGGATTTGACAGATATTCTTTGATCTTGTCAAAAGCGTCCTGGCACTCGTCTGTCCATTTGATGGCCGCATCTTTTTTCAATAGCTTGAATATAGGCTCGCATGTGGAGGTCAACTGAGCGATGAACCTGCTGATGTAATTCAACCTACCCAACAGACTCATGACTTCCTTCTTGGTTCTTGGGGGTGGGAGATCCCGAATAGATTTTATTTTTGTTGGGTCCAACTCAATGCCCCGTCGACTGACTATAAATCCCAGTAATTTTCTGGATGGAACTCCGAAAGCGCATTTGGCTGGGTTTAATTTCAAGTCATATTTGCGCAGGCGTTTGAAGAATTTCCTCAAATGCTGCACATGGTCACTNCTGGGTTTAATTTCAAATCATATATGCGTAGGCGTTCGAAGAATTTCCTCAAATGCTGCACATGGTCACTTTGGGTTCTGGACTTAATGATCACATCATCCACGTACACCTCAATCTCCTGATGCATCATGTCGTGGAATATGGCGGTCATGGCCCTCATATAAGTTTCCCCAGCGTTCTTTAAACCTAATGGCATGACCCAGTAACAGTATGTTCCCCAAAGTGTAGTGAAGGCTGTCTTTTTTGCATCCTCTTCATCCATCAACACCTGGTGATATCCGGCATAGCAATCGACAAAAGACTGTACCTCATGTTTGGCACAATTTTCAACTAGGATATGTATGTTTGGTAGTGGAAAATTACCTTTGGGACTTGCTTTATTCAGATCTTGGTAGTCGACACATACTCGGACCTTTCCTTCCTTTTTAGGCACCGGGACCACATTGGCCAGCCAGGTGGTGTATTGGACCACTCGGATTACTCCAGCCTTTAGTTGTTTAGCGACCTCTTCTTTGATCTTGTCACTCATGTCTGTTTTAAATTTCCTCTGCTTTTGTTGGACATGTGGATGACCGGGGTAAGTTGGCAATTTGTGTACCACCAAGTACACACTTAGTCCGGGCATGTCGTCGTAGGACCAAGCAAACACGTCTTTGAATCAAATAGGAGTTGAATCAAGGCGTCTCTAGTCTTTTCATCTGTGTGGACGCTTATCATGGTTTCTCGAATCTCTTCTTCATTTCCCAAGTTAACGGGTTCCATTTCGTTTAAGTTTGGCTTAGGCTTATTCTCGTACTGTTCCAATTCTCGATTTATTTTCCTAAATGCCTCTTCTTCGTCATATTCCAGTTCTTGATTCATTATTTCGAGGTTAGACGGCGTATTAAGATCAGAGCATGAAGTCCACAAGCATGTCATGTTTTTAAAGCCGCATTATTAGGACTGAAAAATAAGAAAAGTAAACAAAAATCAGGAAGAATAATAGACGATGAAATTTTTATTTCATTTCATTGAATTTGAACATAGGAGGGTTTACATCGGAATTTAAAGGCGAGAATTTAAAAACACTTGAGTTACACCCTGAAATAACTCATAGTGCAGAAAGGATGGCAAAATCTGAACTACAGGGAATCCCGCCTGACGAGGAATGGAGTAGCCTTCCAGTTTTACAACTTGGCATCAGGCCCCATATACTGTACTTCGGCAGTGCTGGAGCCTTCTCCTGGTTGGACCATATGGGCCTCATACAACATCTGCCTCATTGCTCCGCATATTTCTTCTATTTCTTCGGCCGTGAAAGCCTCTTCCTCTTCCTCCACGTATTTTGGCTTGACAAATGATGCGGTGATGTGTGGGATCGGCTGAGGCAATACCCAACCATTTTTCTTACGCTGGTCAGCCCATTGTTCATTGTCAGGAGTAGCTTGAAACCCCATGCCAAAAAACTTTTTATTGGTAGGCAAAGTGACGGGTTCTTTAATGCCTTGCAAGGACACCCCGATCCCTTTTCCAGGTGTGTACCCATGTTTAATCATGTCGTTGGCGATCATAATTGACGCGTTTGATAGGAAGGGTTGAGGGCACGGGGTTCCTTTCTCATGTTGGTCCGCAACCACAATCTTGAAAGCCTAGTAGACTATGTGCTCGCTGCCCTCTCTTGCTTCCAGGCATGGGGCTGATGGGTCCCTGTAAATAGACTGGTCGTCTTCCCCATGGACCACGATTTCCTGGTCCTTATATTCGAACTTAACCATCTGGTGGAGAGTAGATGGCACTTCCCCTGCTGCATGGATCCAAGGCCTTCCCAGGAGATAATTGTAGCAAGTATCCATATCCATGACCTGGAATGTCACTTCAAAATCTACAGGGCCGATTGTCAAGACCAAATCAATCTCTCCGATCGTGTCTCTTTTGATACCATCGAATGCACGGACGCACACATTGTTGGGCTTGATTCTCTCAGTCCCGATCTCCATTCTTTGTAGGGTCGATAGAGGGAAATATCAATCCCAGATCCACCGTCCATCATAACCCTTTTCACATAGTAACCTTCACATTTAACAGTTAGGTGGAGAGCTTTGTTGTGGGAAGCCCCTTCCGGGGGCAAGTCATTCTTGCTAAATGAGATCCGGTTGACTTCAAAAAATCGTTCTGCCATTCTTTCCATTTGCTCAACTGTGGTGTTGGCCGGAACGTATGCTTCGTTAAGGGTTTTGATCAGGATTTTCTGATGCTCGTTTGAATTTACCAGCAAGGATAGAAGTGAGACCTAAGTGGGGGACTTTCTTGAGCTCCTCGATTATGTGTATTCGGCGGTTTTCATATTCTTGAAGAATTCTTCTGCCTCTCCGGCACTGATCGGACTTTTAGGCGGAAAGCGTTTCAGCTTTCTTTTGTTTAGTTCTTCCAGGTCGAGGTATTTCTCTGATGAGTTTATATCGCCTGTTTCCCTAGTAATCTCTTTCCCTTTGTACGTCACCATCGTCCTGTGGTAATTCCAGGGGACAGCAGTAGTATTCTTTATAGGAGTTTGCGATGCGCGGCTAATAACCACGGGCTCATTCAGCCTTGGTGAAATTATTTGCCCCCGCGCCACATACATCCCTTTCGGCACGTACATTTTTGGGCCATTCATTATTGCCTTGTTGAATTGTAACCTTCTGGGAGGGCTCAACACACTTTGTTCGTTCTTGTGTGCCTTGGGGATATAAAGGACAGCGTCTTTAGAGGGTCCCCTATTTGTTTCACTCTCAGCCTTTTCCATGACCTGGGGGACGGGGTTACTCTTCTTCATCTCCTTTTGGGTGCCGCCTTGGGTTTTCTTTCCACATCTGCGATGGCGATGATGGCCTTTAGAGCTGCATCAAAATCCTGGTCCTCTCAAATCATGTCGATGACGGGCCCATGATTGTGAGTGGGTAGTGGATTTTTCGTCACATTGGGAGCTTCTTCGTCCCTTTAACACCACTTTATTTTGTTCTATAAGGATTTCCACAGCCCTTTTGAGGGTCCAGCACTCCTCCGTGTCATACCCTCCAACTCCGGAATGGTAGGCACAATTGGTTCCCAGCTTGCATGATGCTGATGTTGGGTTTTGCCTGGTCGGAGGTACGGGCTGTGGAAGCCCTATCTGGACTAATTTTGGGAAGAGTCTTGAATACGGCTCCCCGATAGGAGTGAAGTTGGGTTTCCTTGGTGGTTCACGGGGGTAGGTGTTTTACGGGTAGTTTTGGGGAGGGCGTGGATTATATGGAGCTGGGGGAGGATGGTTGTTTCTCGGAGGTAGAGCTCTATTCTAATTTTATTGTTGTTGCAGCCTGGGATGTGGTTGAGCATTCATTACCGCATAGGGAAGAGGGGGCGTAGCATAAGCTGAGTCTTGGTGAGGATAGTAATGTTGGGAAGCTTTGGGAAATGGACGTGGGTATTGTCGAGGCTTCCTGACATCGAAAACCATCATGGCCCCTTCTTCTTTCTTTTTTCTGTTGGCTGCACTCCCGGATCCGCTTTGGATGGCCTGGGAGGTTGCTCTTATGGCAGATTGGCTCAGGATACGACCAGTTTTTAGACCATTCTCCAACATTTCTCCAATTTTGACTGCTTCCGCAAATGGTTTGCCCATGGAGAACATCATATTTTGGAAGTAATCAGCTTCCAGTGCTTGTAGAAAGACTCTGACCATTTCAACCTCATCCATCGGAGGTTTGACCCTGGAGGCCTGCTCGCGCCATTTGATGGCGTACTCTCTGAAACTATCTGAGGGTTTCTTTTTTAGATTGGATAGTAAGTTCCTATCGGGAGCGATGTCCATATTGAATTGGAATTGCCGGACAAAGTCCCGTGCCAGGTCATCCCATATGTGCCAGCGGGATATATCCTGGTCCATGTACCATTCTGATGCAATTCACGTCAAGCTTTCTCCAAAATATGCCATGAGAAGTTCCTCTTTCCCAACTGCTCCCCGGAGTTGTTCACAGTACCTTTCCAGATGAGCTATAGGGTCCCCATGTCCATCATATTTTTCGAACTTGGGGGTTTTAAACCCAAGAGGCAAGTGGACGTGAGGGAACATGCACAAATCTGCATAGGAGGCGCTTTTGTGCCCGCTCAGCCCCTATATATTCTTGAGGATCTGTTCAATACTCTTCATTTTTCGAGTTATTTCTTCGTGCTCGAGGCTTTTCTTATCTTGTACCAAAGTGACCTCAAGCTGAGGTTGTTGGGGATATGCATTGGGAGTAATATGAGTGGTATCCAGATGGACGGACGGTGTTTGGAATGTGAATGATGGCGGCTCGAAACTTGGTCCAGAGATAGTCGGCAGATCCGTGGCAGAGATTGGTGGTGCGGTGAAGATATTGGAAGACACACCGGAAAACAGGGCCTGGGGGCGAACCTCAGAAGGCCTTCCGGCACAGTGAGCCGACATAGTTGGATATCCATAAGGTGTGGCTGGGTAGCTTATGGGGATGTTGGATGTCTCGCCTGCCCTGGGAATTATCTCTAGGAAACCCGGGATGGTACTGGGTGGTTCCCTACCATTGGACCATGCATCTCACAATTCCAGCATGTGGCAATGCAGAGTCCTGTTCTCTTCAGCTGTTTCTAACTCAGACGTTGGGATGGATGGATTTAGGTCTTCCACGGAAGAGTTGACGATTGGCAAGTGACTTTTGGACGTCATTTCTATGCTCCCTTTTGATCTAGTGAATTAAGGATGGGAAGCCAGGTTACCGCAAAACCAACCACCTCAAAATACCTTTTAGATTGAACCAACAAAATGTGAGGTTGAAATATTTATCACATAGGCAATAGCATGTTTGGGGTATTCAATGCACCTGAGCAATTTAAATGCTTTTCTATATGTTTTTGCAACAGTCGTGTACTTCATCCCGGCTTTATTTCTGGGTTTTGAACTTTCCTTCCCTTTGTTATTGTTTCCGCTCTTTTATTCCTCGCTCAGTTTCTTTTCTTATGGTTATGATTGAATCCTATGTGGATTGCCTACGTATCACGGTGTCGCGTGAATGAGATCATCACGTAGTTCATGCGACAAAACGAAAGGAAAGAAATACATATTTTTTCTAAAATTTTCATTCTAAAATTTTCATTCATTAAATAAAACACTTCTGATTACAGAAAACTTATAGCCCACTTTTGGAATTTCAAAATTTGTGAAACAGACTCGACACATATTTTCTAAAAATATAAAAACTATTGTGGACTCAGACATGGCTACAACTAGAAAATGAAATACAGACTCGAAAAACATCAAAAATACATTAGTGCTTCCGTTGCTCTAGGGGCCGGTGGGACATCATTCGGCCATGCCACGGGCCTGTGTGATATGTCTTGCTGGAGGCGGTAAAGGTCGTCCATTATCTTATGGACGAAGATCATAAACACTGAGAAGAAGGTGGTCCAAGTCATATCTTCGCATTCCTGGAATTTGGTGACGATGTAGTCAGATATCTCTCGGACCCTTCGCATGATAATACCTTTTTCCTGAAGTAGGCGCCCAATTTGCTGGGATCTCGCCTCTAAAGTCTGGGCGTCTTTGTGACTTTTCTCTTGCCATTGTTGCAACTCTTTTTCCAACTGAGCCATCATGGAATAGCACAGTTCCCTCTCTGTCTTAAATCTTTTTGCCTGTTTGGCCATTTCGTTCTCGAGGACGCCCAGCTTTTCCTTCAAGCCTATGACTTCTTGGTCATATTTCCTTTTTAGTCTCTGGATAAACTTTGTTCTTCCTTCTGCACTTATTGTTAATCTTACCCGAACTCCACCCAGTTCTTCCTCAGCTTTGTCTAGATCATTCCCATAGCTGCACACTTTATGCCTCAGACTGTTGATAAGCCTTTCATCAGTTCTGCTTCTCTCTGGGTTCTCAGCATTTGTTTTTAATTCCTGTATCTGGGCCCGGAGAACTTCATTTTCTTGGGTTAACCTATATTTCTCCCCTTCAATTGTGGCAGTATGTAGAATGTTTAAAAATTTGATTTCCCTGACCTGGGCTTTCAACTTGCTTATGGTAGCTTGGTAGCTGTTTTCCTTTTCTAACCAAGCCCAATGCTCTTGTGTTTGCTCGGTGAATTGTTGCACGTGGGGTCTCTTTGCAGGTCGTTCTTGATCTTGATTTTCCCTGCCTTTTATGCCATACCATGAAGTGTAGGCGGGCTCCACTTCCCCTTTAGATAAATTTCTCACCCGAGTTTGAGGTTCTAAAAACCTGCACTCGTTCCAAATTTGACGACCCTGCCTTCAGGAAATGCAGCTCTCGGGCATAACTCAATGGCTTGTTGGCTTAAGTCCTCGTCATGGGGAACACCCTGTTGTCTCCCCAACTGGCGTAAGACCCGGTATGGGGCATATGGTTGAATGCTTCACTGGCCCATTAACAGGAGATAGCAAACCTCAGCAGACATATTGATAACCTCGCCGACAGGGAGCCACCCGAACGTCCACTCGATTTGGTCGGCAGTCAATGAACTCAATTATGAGTGCCAAGCTTCCGTGCCCTCAGGAAATTTGTGGCCCTTTACCTGAGTACCATGTTCCTCGATGCAATTCAAACCGGTTAAGCCGTAGTTCATGTAGCCTGGGCGGTGACAGAGGTGCTCGATCAACCAGATTTGTAGAAGCAGGTTGCACCCCTCAAAGAACTTTCCCCCAGATTGGCAAACTGTCAGAGCACGGTAAATCTCGGCTAAGACCATCGGTATAACTGTGCCATTGGATTTTTTAATCATGAAATCTACCATTCCCACAAGCCCAATAGCTATGCATCTGTCACTTCTTGGGAAAATCAAGATGCCCAAGAATGCTACCACAAAAGCTAGCCCTCGGCGGGCTTCCCATTTAGCCTGATCTTTATGAGTTAGACTAGTGTTGTTAGCCTCATAACCTTGGGGATCTCCATAACGTTTGTAAAGAAAATAGAAAGTGCAGAAACCTTCGGACATATGTGGGTCTTGGACGTCTCGACTAATGTTCAACAGATCCAAAAACTTATGTGGAGTCACCGCCCTGGGTGCCACTGGGTACCGATTTCTAAGATTGTCATTGAGACCACCATACCCAGCTATTTCCTTTGGCGTGGGCGTCAATTCAAAGTCTGAAAAGTGGAACACATTGTGGGCGGTATCCCAAAACGGTACTAGAGCCTCGACGATGTCCAACCTCGTCTTGATTTTTAGAAGACCAGTAAGTCCCCCTAAAGCTTTCATAACAGACTTTCTACTAGCTTCCCCCAAGTCGCTCCACCACATATAGAGTCCTAGAGGGATTTCCTCGACTTCCCTGAAGGGAATGTTTTCAACTGTATTCATCATGTACATTCGTTTTTTGATTAAAACCACAAAAAAATTTGAAAAGTGTTGTTTTTGCAAAGGGTTTTGTAATAAAGAAAAATGGACCATCTTTGCGAATACGGCCCTTCAATACTTCGGGTAGGAAGTTTTTTTAAGCCTATGTTTACAAATTGGGTCGAAATCTAAAGACAAACCACATGTGGCCACTTTTGCAAAAACGGCCTTCCGGTGCCCCACTTGGGCAATCAGGCTATAATGGCGTCACCTAATTTTATTTAGGACTATATCCTTTGATTTTGAAAAATAGAGTTGGACCCGATGAGGGTTGTCTACGTATCCCACACCCGTGAGAATCAAACAATGCGCTCGGAAAAATCCTGACTGATTAAAAATATACACCCACTCATTTTTTTTGGAATGTTATTTTTCAAAAATTTTGGCAGAGTTTCGGGATAAATACGAGGATTTTCAAAACAGGGTGAATTTTCTATTCTACCTCACTCTTGATTTTTTGTTCTTTTTTTTTTTAGTTTAGCCGGTCAATACACAAGCTGAAACAAATAAATGCATACGTAGCAGGTAAGATGCATCAGGGTAGTCTTTTATTTTTGGGGTACACCTGTCCTAGACAGACCCAACCTTTGTGTTGAGTCACCTAAGTCAAATGCACGTGATGCAAATAATCGTTCCTACTAGGGATCCGGCATGAGGTTATGTTATACTAAGTTTAAATCCTGGGGTGTTGTTCTAGACCAGGCTTACCCGAGCGGACAGCTCGAGCCGAGAGGGGCTAGGGGTGTGCATTCAATTTATCGATTCGATTTTGACCCTTATCGATAATTACTTATCGATTATCGATTTGTACATATTCTTATCATTATCGTTTCAATAAGGTTTCGATTTTTTCGATTTCGATTTATCGATTTTTGGGGCTTATCGATTCGGTTATCGATTACACCAATAATTTAGAAGATGGGGATCTAGTGCCTATTATTTTTTCTCCAGTTGTAAATTGTAGTGAAGATATATAACACAGAACAATCAAGGCAGTCCATTGCTTCAGTTGGTCCTGTTGTATGTTCCTTACGCTACTTCCAATACAGTCCATTTTTTCTCTATAACACAGAACATATATTCTGGAGTAGAAATTAAAAGTTGAACTCTGAGAATTGAATATTTCAAAACCCTTGTATATCCGATATATATGGAACATTTATAAAGGAGTTGAAACTCTATCAGTTCACCACACATCAATTTCTTAAGCACACAAGCAGACAAACTTGGACTTAGTATTTCTTAATCCCACGACAACCTCAGCACTCAAATTCAGCAGCTTTCTTAAGCCCANAAATTTCTTAAGCACACAAGCAGACAAAGTTGGACTTAGTATTTCTTAAGCCCACGACAACCTGGTTACCCACATCTCCTGCCTGTACATACTGTAACTGCCAAAAGAGCTATTCCAGAAAATAAAATACTAAATCCTAAATAGATGTATACTACTGGACGAGCTTCATAAATTTCTTCTTTCACCTCAGAACTGATTGTTTTGA
>ML436502.1:6750-63910 GCA_005239525.1 Nicotiana knightiana
GGGGGGGAGGCACAAAACCGTTGACTGCACCGCTGATCGACTAGTTTTACCGAACATAGGCCTTTCCGAATTCAAAAGGTGATATATAGGAAGAGCGCAAACACTCATCAAGTGTTGCTAAGGTATTAATTACGCACGAGTGTAATATGATGTTGAGCATGCTTTATGCAACATAAAATAGCTCGTTGTCACGTATTTGCACGATGAAGAAAAATGATAAACTCGGTATTTAATAATGGTAAAGGCATTTAAGAAAGAAAACAAGGAGACGAGTCAGTTACCATAGTAAAGAGTAATAAAACAAGAAAAAAAAATTGTAAATGACTGAAGACAGGCAAATAAATTCAGATAAAGTGGGAAGGGGAAGGGGTATGCAAGTATTGACGGAATAATAAAGGCATTCTTAAAGACTAATTCACAAAAATCAGGTTCGTTATGGTAAGAGCCTAAAAATATCCTAGCAGAGTTGCCATGCTGTCGCGCCCCCTCCTCCCTCGCAAAATCGGGTTTCGACATGTTTTGGGAAAACTCCTCTTTTCGGGATGGGTTTAAGGAATTTGAAGAGTCTCCACATAACGGATTAAGGTGTGTTAGGTCACCTAGAGCAGATAACTCATATAACCAGAGATCGGGTAATGTCTCAAGTTACCTTGAGGGGAAGGTGTTAGGCACCCCTCGAGGTCCACAAAAGTGGGTCCCGGCCGAACTTAAGTTAAGTGAATTAGTCTAAAAACAAGGAAGGAAAACAATTTGGACAAATACAAGATTCACTTTATTTTTAAACAGGAGTATGGAGGGGTCCTATGTTTTTTAGCCTATAGGATCATTCCATGCAATACTTTGTAACTCCCTCAATTCGGGGTGTTACTCATAGTACTCAGCACACGGACTATCATCTCCTTACTACCCAATTACTATCTTTGAGTTGTTACTTAAGCGTTCTAGTAATTTCTAGCTCGTTCCTTATGCGTGCACTACTCGTCCCTTACCTGTGGCCCTTGAGGTATTAGGACCTCTATTTGGGGATAGTTCTAGACCAACATATATTACTTAAAAATGTAAAATCTAGGCGACAAACAAAAACAAATAGGACTTTCAGATAAAGAACAAGTATGGGCTCACATTGACCTTCACACATAGACAACAAAAGCACGCAATTGAATTAACAAACTTTATTAACTTTGGAATCTTATAGGCAGGATATCTATGTGAGAAAACAGAGTGCAAAGACAGTTTTTGTTAAGGCGAGCATTAAGACCTATTTGTTTGCCTACTGACATTATTCAACATGAATGTAGGCACTTCAGGCAGTAATATGTCACAATTATAAACCCAGAATCATTATTAAGTCGTACGAATACATTGCCTAAGTGATTGACAATAGTGATTGAATCCAGAATCTATCGACAAAATTATATAGGCATGGTTTCTACAAGCTTGTTGATTATAGACCTATAGATATGATTTCTATGTGTAGCACTGATTTTAACTTATAAAGACAAGTTTTATTCTTTTTCAATCCTATAGGAATGATTTCTAAATGCTGAATTGATTTAAACCCTATAGGTAGGATTTCTTTGTTTGAAACTGATTTTAGTCCTATAGACATGATATCTATCGCAAGATTGATTTAAACCCTATAGGCAGGATTTCTAAGTTTGAAACTGATTTTAGTCCTATAGACATGATATCTATCGCAAGATTGATTTAAACCCTATAGGCAGGATTTCTAAGTTTGAAACTGATTTTAGTCCTATAGGCATGCTAACTATTAACTGTATATTGGCAGAATTTAAGTAGATTGCCATGGAAGATAATTAGCTCAAACAACAAGGTTCTATCGACATGATTTCTAATGCATGTTTGTTGAAAACATGTATAGATCCTATAAACGAGATTCCTAATGTACAGAATTTAACGAAAGTCCTATAAGCAGGATCTCTAGTATTCAAATGTAAAATACAGGATCAAAATGATCGTAAAAGTCCTATAGGTAGGATTTCTAAACACAACATGGTACTCACATAATTCAATCAACATAATTAAATCCTATAGGTAGGATTTCTACCCAATTTTAACAAAGATATAAGTAAAACCCCCAAGCTTCACTAAATATCCCCAAATCTGTTATTACAGAGTTATTACAGCCCAGAATATCAAATGAATTACATAATGGTAATAATTACACTATAGGAAGCCTTCATAGGCCCAAATAAACCTGGGAACCAGGCCTTCCACAATACAGTGATTCCTCCACATTCAATTGGAAACAGGTTTCCAATAAGTCAAAGTTCTCAAGGGCCCCAGGGACCCCGGGCAGTGCTCACATCAGAACCACATATTCAAAAAGCAATTCATAAGAGATTGGAAAACCAGCCCCCAGTGTGTCAAAGTTCAGAGGAGTCTCATGTTGACCCTAGGCAGTGCTCACGCTGGGGTGGTTGAGAACCTAAGGGACTAGGGGTGGGGTTTTAAAATCAGTACATGAAAGGGAGAAAGGGCAGGTTTTAAAATAGTTGGATTTCAGAAGAAACAGGATTCCGCACATAGAGTTGCAGGCAGAACTGCACCAAGAAAAAACAAACATAATTCATGCTTAAACACATAGCTCAAACAAATTGAAGTCTAGTTAAGCTAAATACTCATGCTAGTACTTAAGACGATCATGGCTTCATTATAGAAGCAGTTAGGCAAATAATTGAATTGGCCAAATACATGAAATAAACAGACGCGACAGAAGAGTTAAGCAACAAATTGACAAACAATTGAATTGAACAAGTACATGAAATAAACAGACGGGGTAGGGGATTTAAGAAACAAATTGACAAACAATTGAATTGAACAAGTAAATGAAATAAACGGATAGGGCAGAAGGGGGGGGGGGAAGCAACAAGTTAACTGATTACATGTTCATGGTGTGCAGAGTTAAGAATATGTATAAAATTGACAAGCAATGCATGAAACAAATCAAACCTTAGGCTAAATTATGAGATGATTCATATTATTCAAAAAAATTAATCTTAAATTAACAGTGTTACTAAATGGGACCATAGAATCATGTAAAGGACGGAATCATACTGGGAATTAAAGCATGCTAGTCGAGCAAAGTGTAAAGAATGGAATTGCAAAGGTTAGGGCATACCAATTAAGTATGAAATTAAGCAAGTATGCCACAACATGGAAATCCTAGAATAACTTGACCTTGGCTTTCATCCGGCTAAAACAAGAGACACTTATCACATAAATCAGAACACCAAAGAACAAGATAGATAATGTTTTTTGAGAGAGTATGAGAGTTCGAGTCTCTTTAAAAGGGAGACGGAGAAGGGTTTAAATAGCAATGAATTAAGCAGACAAATAAGGTAATAAGTCAATCATACACAATTAAGGGATGAAAAATAATTCTCAGAACCAATTGAAGTTGGCTTCAATCAATTAACATAACATAATAACGTAAAATCAGGCCAGTACTACTTAGGTTAAGGAAAATAGAATAAACTAACAATCAAACGTCGGACCAAATAAGGCAAGAACAGGTAAATTGAACGAAAAAATAAGGAAATACCAGTACTATACAAAAAGGAAAGACTGATTTCAAACCCTAATTTCGGGGTAAGTAAAATTAGTTAGCAATTAACGGCCATGGTTAAAGGCAGATAGACAGAAACATAAAAGGAAAGTGACTAAATAATTGAAACCCTAGAAAATAAGCAGAAATACACAGTCATATAGACGAAAATAATTAAGGTAAGTAAAATCAGTCAGGAATAATAAAGGAAAACCATAATAGATACATAGAGATGAAACATTAAAGGAGAATACTAAAACAAAAAAAAAGTCTCAGATCTGGAAAGATTTGAACCCTAACTTTAGGGCAAGTAAAAGACTCAACCAAAAATAGGCCAATTCATGCATAATAGGACGAATATAGACAGGATAGTACTTAAAATTAAGGCTTGAACCAATTTTTGTTCGAATCAAAAGGGGATCTGAAAACCCTAACCTTAGGGTTAAGTACTAATCAGTGAGACACGGAAATTAATCGTACTTACAAAGAACAAGTGATGAACACAGACGAAATAAGCAGCAAGTTAAGGATTTGAACCAATTTTGGTTTGATTCTGCTTGCCATATTAGGCAAACAATCATGTAATACCATCAACGGGTTGCCAGTAGGGAGGATGGGCCAATATGGTAAGGAGATGAGGAGGGAATCTCATCAGAGGCAGGATTAAGGTAGTAATTTTGTGTGGCGACATCTGAGGGTTTTGAGAGGAGAATAGGAAGAGATGAGAGAATACATGGGCGACGTTTGGTGGGAATGAATTAGGGTTAGGGGTGGATGGGTTAATTAAAAAAGGGTGGAGGTGTTTGAGCCTTTGATCTTCAGAGATTTTAAACGGGTATGGGTATTTGGGTACTGGACTTAGTGTATTGGGATGGGGTAGTGTGTTAGGTTGTATTGGGCTGGGGCTAGGCGAAATTAATTAAAAAAAGGCTAGATTTTAAATACCTAATTAAATTTATAAAAATTATTAATAAATAATAAAAATGACATTTGAGCATGAAAATGATTTGAAATAGTTACTTAATATTATAAAAATATAAAGGTAAGTTTTCTGTGTAAATAAGGTAATTATGCATATATGTGGCTATTATTGCGAAATATTACAATTATAGCCTAAAGATGCAAATATAATTTTACATACAATGTTTAAAGCTTAATATGAATATAAATGATGAACATAAAGTCATAAATCATTATAAAATTAATTGTCATAAAATTTATAATTATTTAGATAATAATAATACCGGAACAAATTGATTAAAAGCCTTTAAAATTATAAAAAATTATGGAAAAATACTGGTTGATGCTCATGCACTATTTTGAAAGTATATATGTATTTATAAAATATATATAGGAAAAATTGGGTATCAACATTCTCTACTAATAGCGGGGCTAGTAGGAGGCACCTAGATCAACAAAAAAAACATGTGCAGAAGAGTAGCATGAGTAAACCACAACGCTACCCAGTAAGTGCCAAGCCTAACGTCGGTAGAGTACTGACAAGGCCGGGTTAAGGCCCTACTGATTTAAAATATAATCAAGGAAGAAGATATAATAATAATTTTAAATGACTAAATTTTAACAACTAGAAGTTTTAGAAAATAACGGCACAACAAATAGAGATAAACAATAGGGGCACTCCTAAGGTATCGTCTCGTAACCATAAAGTAAATGCTCAACAGGGGATCTCCTGAGGTACTGCCTCTTAGTCCCAAAAGTAAATATGCAAGATAGGGGGGATCTCCCGAGGTACCTCCTCGTAGTCCCAAAGTAAATATGCAAGACATGGGGGATCTCCCGTGGTACCGGCTCTTAGTCCCAAAGAAAATATTCAAGACATGGGATCTCCTGAGGAATTGCCTCGTAGTCCCAAAGTAAATATGCAAGGTAGGGGGATCTCCTGAGGTATCGCCTCATAGTACCAAAATAAATATGCGGAAGATAACCGAAGGAACAAAGAATTTACAGCAAGAAAACTTACAATTAAATATTTAAGTCAAGTTAAGGAAAGCAGGTAATTCAACTAAGAATGTTGCATAGATTGTAAGTAAGAGTTAAGACACATAGACATGTGATGTTAGGCTAAACATGATCAATACATATACTAAGGCAGATCAGTTAAAGAATTTAAAAGAAACAACTCTGCAAGAATCTGAATTTCCATATTTAGCCCGTGTACATACTCGTCACCTTACGTACACGGCTCTCACATATCGTATATTGTTACAACAATGCCAAATCCTAAGGGGATTTCCCCTACACAAAGTTAGACAAGCCACTTACCTCAAATTTTGCTCAATCAGTCAAGTAGAATGCCTTTCCCTCGACTTTTATAAATTTGAACGGCCCAAATATAACCAAAACCAATTACATACTATAAATATAACTATAAGAAACTAATCGAAATAATGAAACTATGATTTTAGCAAAGAATTGAAATATATCTCCAAAAGGTCGACCTAGGCCCATGTCTCAGAATCGGGTAAAAATAAAAAAATATGAACACCCATACAACCTCGAGTTCACCCATACCAAAATTACTCAAATACGATACAAAAATATAAATCTAAATCCCAAAATTCAGTTTAAGAACTTTCTAGCTTTTCCCCCAAATTTCTCAACTCAAAACCTTAATTTAATGAAGAAATTAACGATGGATTAGTGGATATTAATCAAAAATCCTTACCCAAATGTTTCCTCTGAAATCCCCTCATTATTTCTCCTCATCCAATCTCTCAAAGTCCCAAAATAAAAGTGGGAATAAACCCTCGAAATTTCCCTTTTTCTGCTTAGTAAATCCATTTCTACGAGGGCTTCACCGCATCTGCGGTTCTGCACTTGTGAAAAAAACCATCGCAAGTGCGGACGTCACTTAAGTGCATAGATACTTATTATACGAGCAAAAAGGCCGCACTTGCGCCTGCGCGCCTGCGACAAATGTTCTACACCTGCGACCTTAGTCGCTCCTACGCCATAACCTTACCGCAGAAGCGAGGCTTCTTCTACGGGACCTTGACCGCATCTGCGAGCCCTTGCTTGGGATGCCTTCTCCACTTCTTTGTCCCCTAAAATGCACGTGTGAGTCCACACATTCAGCCTACCCCACCACAGGTGCGATGACACCAGAAGCTGGAATGATTCAACAATTAACACAGGTCAGGTTCTAGTCCGTTGACCCCCCGGAATCCACCCGAGGCCCCCGGGACCTCAAAAAAACATACCAACAAGTCCTAAACATCATACAAACTTTGTCAATCCTTCATATCACATAAAAAAAATGCTAAAAACACGAATCACAACCTAAGTCAAGCTTAATGAACTTTGAAACTTCAAACTTCTACAACAGATGTCGAAACCTATTAAATCACGTCCGATTGAACCCAAATTTTGCACACAAGTCATAACTAACATTATGGACCTTCTCCAACTTCTGGAATTGGAAACCACCCTCGATACCAAAAAGTCCAATCCTGGTCAAACTTCCCAAAAATATGATCTTCACCATTTCAAGCATAATACAACTATGGACCTCTAATTCACAATGCGAACATGCCTAAGTCCAAAATCACTCAAGGAGCTAAAAAAACCGACAAAACTCCATTCTGGAGTCTTCTTCACACAATTCCAACAACGGTCAAAATACTAAAACTTAAACTTCCATTTTAGGGACTTGTGTCCCATTTCATTCCAAAACCAAAAGCAAATCCTCCTGGCAAGTCACATAACAGTAAAATAAAACAAAGGAAACAATAAATAAAGGATTAGGGCTAATACTCTCAAAATGATTAGCTGGATCGTTACACGTCATGTACCAACTAGATTAAATCTAATGGTACAAGATGATGTATCAAATGAGGTTGATCATAATGATGATGACCCTAAGACCTATAAAGAGGTGATACAAGGTTTTGACTATGAGAAATGATAAAAGGCCATGAAATCCGAAATGAAATCCATGAAGTAAAATATAGTATGGACTTTAGTTGAACCTTCAAAGGGTATAAAGCCTATTGGTTGTCAATGAGTTTTTAAGAAAAAGATTAGAGAAAACGCAAAGGTGGAGACCTACAAAGCCCATCTTGTTGCCAAGGGATATCATCAAAAGGAAGAAATATACTATGATGAGACTTTCTCTCTTGTGGAAATGCTCAAATCAATTCGAATTTCGCTTGCTATAGCGCCATGCTATGATTACAAAATATGGGAAATGAATGTGAAAACAACTTTCCATAATAATGACCTAGAAGAGGATGTGTATATGACACAACATGAAGGTTTCACATTTCCGTCTGATCATAATAGTATTTTCAAGCTACAAAGATCCATTTATGGACTAAAGCAAGCTTCTAAAAGTTGGAATATTCGCTTTAACAAGACAATTGAAAATTTTAATATTGTTAGATATGAAAGAAGAGCATTGCGTGTACAAAAAGGTTAGTGGGAAAATACTGTATGTTAATGATATATTACTCATAGGGATTAATATACACACATTAAAAAGTATCAAGATTTGGCTATCTGAATAGTTCTCCATGAAATAGTTGGGAGAAGTAGCTTATATACTGGGAATAAAGATCCACATAGATAGATTGAGGAAGCTGCTTGGACTTTCCCAGTGTTTTATACCATCTTAAAGAGGTATAATATAGATAATTCCAAAAGAGGCTATCTGCCGATAAACACTAGAATTACTCTTAGTAGGGAGGATTATCCTAAAACACCTGAAGAGAGAGAGAATGAATGAGTAGGATCCCATACGCTAGTGCAGTGGGAGCGATCATGTATACCATGACATGTACACATCCTGATGTGACTTATGCACTAGGAGTGACTAGAGCTTATCAGGAAAATCCTAGTGAGGAACATTGGAAGATGGTGAAGACTATTCTTAAGTACTTAAGAAGGACTATAGATCAATTCCTCATTTATGGCTATTCTGAGTTGAAACTTGAAGGTTATACTGATGCAAGTTTCTCTTCAGATAGAGATGATAACAAATCTATTTATGGTTATGTATTCAACTTAAATAGTGGTGTCGTGAGTTGGAATAGTTCCAAACAAACTACAATAGCTGATTCAATGATTGAAACAGAATATATATCACCTAGTGAAGCTACTAAGAAGGATGTATGGATGAAAAAGTTCTTAACTAAACTTGGTGTTGTTCCTTCAATAGAAGGTGGAGTTTCATTGTTATGTTACAATACTGAAACCATTGCTCAAGAGAAAGAACCAATATCATACCAAAATCTAAACATGTTTTGCAAATGTATCACTTGATAAGAGAAATCATTGAACGTGAAGACATTAAGATTCAAAAGGTTGAAGGAAAGGAAAATGCTACAGAATCATTCACTAAATCTCTTGGAGCAAAGGACTTTGACAAGCACAAGTGAAATGGCAAATGAAGTATAATAGTGATTGGCTCTAGTTCAAGTGGGAGATTGTTAGGGATATAGCAGATATGGGCTAGATCCAATCTCATATTTGACGATTTGAACATATTTTTGTGAATGCTATTTAATAAAAAAAATATATGGCATCTGATATTCTTTTATCATAGTTATAATTAATTATTTGATTGACTTGATAGGGTCCTTGATTAAATTTTGAGACTTGAAATTGTAATGGAAATCATGATAATGAGAGTGAAGTTTCTTATAATTTAATCTAAATTTATTCTTGATCATTAGTGTAACAACACAACCGGTAGTTTTGCTTTCTAGATCCCTATTCCCCTTAATAACACTCTCATATGTGCTTTTACTATTTTATAATCTGTGGGGACGGTTAGTTTGGGATTTGGAAGGGTTCGGATTGAAATCGGAACACTTGGTTCCTTAGTTTGGCTTTTAAAAGGCTAAGTTTGACCTTGGTCAACATTTTTAGTAACGACCCCAAAATTGGGATTTGACGGTTCCAGTAGGTTCGTATGATTATTTTTAAATTTGGCGTATGTTTGGGTCGGGTTTTGGATGACCCGGGAGTGTTTCGGTGCTTAATGTTGAAAATTGGCTTATTAAAGGTTTAAAAGTTCTTTAAATTTGGTTTGGAGTAGGTTTTTGTGTTATCAAGGTCTATTTGGGATTTCGAGCCTCAAAATAGTTCCATATGGTGACTTAAGACTTGCACGCAAAATTTGGTGTCATTCTGAGTAGTCTAAGTACGATTTGGCGCGTTCGGAGCGAATTAGAAACTTGATGTTCTTAATTTGATTCAATTTGGTTTGGGGTGTGTTTCTTATTTTTGTTGTTTTTTTTCGTGTTTCAAGAGTTTGAGCACGTTTGTGTTATGTTTATGGACTTGTTGGTGCGTTCGGATGGGGTCCTGAGTGGCTCGGGTGTGTTTCGGACAACTAGGAGCTAAGTTTAAAGACAAGACTTTTCCAGTTTTAGTTTCCTTCTTTGCGAATGCAGAAGGACCCTCCCATTCACGGTGAAGGATTTTTGGTTTGGTGCGCTGGGGGATTTTTCCCTTCGTGTTCACGTGAGCAGGGCCGCATTCACGGAGGCCTGGGCTCTTTAGCCTTCACGTTCGCGTGACCATGTCCACGTTCGCGTAGATGAGGTTGAGCTGGGTGGCCGCTGATCATTCTTCGCGTTCGCGCAGGGTAGTCTAGAGAAGACTCCACGTTCGCGAGGCTTTTGTCAGACCTGGGCAGAAACATTTTAAAACGGGACTTAGGCCATTTTTGGGTTCATTATTTCACTTCTTAGGAGATTTTGGAGCTTTGTAGAGAGGGGTTTCAACCTAGCTATTGAAGGTAAGTAATTCCTACCCAGTATAAGTCTAATACATAAATTATGGGCAGATTTTAACATGTAAAATTGTGAAAGTTATGGGTTTAGTTAAAAAAACCTATGTTTTGATAAAAATGAGATTTAACAACAAAAATGATTATGGAATGAGATGAAAATTATATATTTGAATTGGTAGGTTATGGGTAACATTTATCTTCGAAAAGTTTTTCGGAATCCGGGCACGTGGGCTTGGGGTGAATTTTAGGAATCTTCCAGTTTGGGTTGGATAATTACTCTAATAGTTAACTTATGAAGTTTTGAACATGCATTGATTAATTTATATAAAATTTTACTAGTTTCGGATTTTTTAACACTGAGTTGAGGCTTTAGAGTGAATTTGAGGCCGGAAAGCGAGCCTTGAGACAAGGTAAGTCTCTTGCCTAACCTTGTAAGATGGAATTTAACTCATAGGTTATTTAAAGTAATATTTCCTTCTAATTGTTGGGGCAACGTACGCACGAGGTGACGAGAATCCGTGCGTAGCTACTAACTATGCCTATGTCCAGGTAGTTTAGGACCCAAATCATTAATTACTTGTAATGTTTTCACCCTACTTACTAATTAAAGTTCCAAAATTATATTGGAACTTGTTAGAGGAATTGTAAAAGACCGATTTTCACTTACTAGAATTTTGAACGGAGTACTTGACCGTTACTGGAAATTTTGTTAAATTGTATATTAGCATTGTCATAATTTTTAAGACAGATGTTTATTAAGTATCATCTCTTCATGTTGAGCGGGCCGTACACCTCGGAAGTAGGCAGATGCATCTATGGTTTGTGCAGCTCAATCCTCGGCAGAATCGTGCGTGATAATACTTGGAGTTTAATTATATACTTGATATCATTTCATGGCTTGAGAGGCTAAAATCATGATGACAAAAATTAATTTGGGACTTACCATGTGTGAAAGAATTATTTATTTCCTACTTGTTACTGAGTTATTTATTATTCACATAATCCATGGTTATTTAGAACTTATGTATTGTTGTTGTTAGCCCATAGTAAGTGTCAATTTTGACCCCTCATTACTACTTCTTCGAGGTTAGACTTGATACTTATCGGGTACATGTTATTTATGTACTCACGCTACTTGTGCACTAATCGTGCAGGATCTGAGGCAGGTGCATCTGGCGGACACACCGGCGTGCATCCCTGCTACCCGGAGACCTAGTGGTGAGCTGCTTTCTAAGCTGTTCCGCAGCACCTAGAGTCTCTCCTTTGCATTTATTTCTATCTATATCCATTACAGACAATAGATAGAGTTTTTTATAATATATTAGGGCTCATACACTTGTGACACCAGGTCTTGACACACAGACTAGCAGACTTTATGGTTTTGGATTATTCTATTGTTATGATTGCACTCAGCTGCTTTCGTTTATTTATTTTAAATTTGCTGTTTCTTAACCTTTTAATTCATGGGATGTAATTACTTGGAAACTTATTAAAAAGTGTAATCACGTGGTTATTTCACTGTTATCTTTCCTAGCGACGAAGTTGTGCGCTCTCACGGCCTATAAGAGAATTGGGTCGTGACAACATGGTATCAGAGCACTAGGTTCACATAAGTCTCACAAGTTATGAGAAGCATTTATAGAGTCCCACGGATCAGTGCAGAGACATCCGTACTTATCTTTGAGAGGCTATAGGTTGTAAGGAAACTACTATTTTTTCATCTCTTATCGTGCAATTGATGTGTTAATAAGTATCTTTCTATTATTCTCTCACAGATGGTGACATCTGCACAACGGATGTTCCAGACCATGGCGGAGGTGCTCCCCCTGTTTTTAGAGGCCGAGTCAGAGGCCGAGGGAGGGCTCCAACTTGTGGTAGAATACGAGGGCATCCTAGAGTTGTTCCAATAATTCCACCAGTGGATCCAGTAGAGGATCCTATTATTGAGGAGAAGGGTGAGGTGCCTGCAGCAGAGCCAGCCTCGGTGGATTTTATGTCCGCACCGATTTCAGGAGGTCATGGGCCATATGGTGCGGCTCATGGATTCTATGACTTAGGATGGTTTATTTCCTGCACACCCAGCTACATCTCATGTGGGAGGGGAAGCACAGACCCCTACTGCTCAGGATCCAGGGCATGCAACTGCCGTACAACAGACCCCGGGAGCACTACTCGTGGGCGGAGCTCAGCCAATTGCAGCATTTATCCCTAATCATGAACCAGCTGCGGCCGGTGATCCGTAGAAGCTACTGGACAGATGGACCAGGCTTCATTCTCCTGCCTTTGGGGGTGAGCGGCATGAGGACCCCCAAGATTTTATTGATCGGTGCAGAGACAGACTGCACAAGTGAGGACATTGGAGTCACACGGGGTGGACTTTACCACCTTTCAGTTGGAAGGTAGGGCCTGTAGATGGTGGCAATACTATCTTCTTGGCAGACCAGCGGGTTCTCCTCCCTTGACTTGGGATCAGTTCACACGCCTCTTCTTAGACAGATATATTCCACCCTCTCAGATGGAAAAGTTGCAGTTTCAATTCGAGTAGCTTCAACAGGGAGGTGAGAGAGTTCCTACCGCCCACCAGCTATTAAGGGTTCCTCTAGTGGGTATTCAGGTTATCAGAGTCAAACTTCAGGTCAGTAGTCCACCGTATTGGGAGGTTGTTTCAAGTGTGGGGATATCAGTCATGAGCGGAGTTTCTTCCCCAGGCTTCGGGTTAAGGAAATGTAGCAGGGTTAACAACCTATGATTACAGCACCAATTGCCCCACCAGCCATCCGGCCTTCTATAGGAGGAGGGTAGGTGGGCATGGGCCGTCCTGGAGGTGAAGGCCAGTCAGGTGGCACTCTAGCTAGGTTCTATGCTTTCCCAGCCAGACCAGATGCAGTGGCCTTAGATGCCGTGATCACATATATTATTTATGTCTGCGGTACGGATGCTTCGGTACTATTTGATCTAGGGTCTACATATTCATATGTTTCATATCTGTTTGCTCATTTCTTAGGTATTCCTTGTGATTCCTTGGGTACTTCTGTTTATGTGTCCACACCGGTGGGCGATTCTGTTATTGTGGATCGGGTATATCGGTCCTGCATTTTTACTTTCTGTGGTTATGAGACTAGAGTGGATCTTCTGCTTCTCGATATGACCGACTGTGAGGTCATCCTGGGCATGGAATGATTATCTCCATATCACTTCATCCTTGATTTCCAAGCCAAGACTATTACCTTGGAGATGTCAGAGTTGCCTATATTGGAGTGGAAAGGTCGTCTGTTATTGCATCTAGTCGAGTTATCTCTTTTTTGAAGGCTCGATATATGTTCAAGAAGGGGTGTTTGGATTATATAGCTTATGTTCGAGATACTATCGCCAGAGACACCGACGATTGATTCAGTGCTTGTGGTTTGGGAATTCTCCGATGTGTTTCCTTCTGATCTACCAGGCATGCCACCAGATCGTGATATTGATTTCTGTATTATTTGGCTCCAGGTACCCATCATATCTCTATCCCACCATACCGCATGGCTCAGAAAGAGTTGAAGGAGTTAAATGAACAACTCGAGGAGTTGCCAGCAAAGGAGTTCGTCAGACTGAGTGATCACCTTGGGGTGCACCAGTGTTATATGTGAAGAAGAAAGATGGTACTATGCGGATGTGAATTGGTTACTGTCAGTTGAACAAAGTTACCATCAAGAACAAGTACTAGTTGGCGCGTATTGATGATTTGTGTGACCAGTTGCGGGGTGCCAGGGTGTTCTCTAAGATTGACTTGAGATCGGGGTACCATTAGTTAAAGATTTTTTATTCAGATGTTCTGAATATGGCTTTACGAACAAGATATGGTCATTATGAGTTTCTAGTGATGTCCTTCGGTTTGACTAATGCCCCGTCGACGTTTAGGGTTTTGATAAACCAAGTGTTCAGGCCATACATTGATTTGTTTGTCATTATCTTCATTGATGACATTTTGATCTACTCGCGTAGCATGGAAGAGCACGAGCAACATTTGAGAGTGGTGCTTCAGGTCTTGCGGAAATAGAAGTTATATGCTATGTTCTCCAAGTGTGAGTTTTTGATAGATTCTGTAGCGTTCTTGGGGCATGTTGTATAAGGAAAGGGTATTAAGTTAGATCCCAAGAAGATCGAGGCAGTTCAGAGTTGGCTTCGTCCTACCATAGTGACTGAGGTCGGGAGCTTCTTGGGGTTAGTAGGTTATTATCGCCGATTTGTGGAGGGCTTCTCATCTATTGTAGCACCTTTGACTAGATTGACCAAGAAGGGTGCTCCGTTCCAATGGTCTGATGATTGTGAGGAGATATTTCAGAAGCTCAAGATCGCCTTGACTTGAGCAGCAGTATTAGTGTTGCCTTCAGGTTCAAGGATGTATACTGTGTATTGTGATGCTTCAGGCGTTGGTTTGGGTTGTGTATTGATGCAGGAGGGGAAAGTTATTGCATATTCTTCACGTCTATTGAAGCCCCACGAGAAAAATTATCCTGTACACGATTTGGAGTTGGCTGTGATTGTTCATGCACTTAAGATCTAGAGTCATTATCTTTATGGGGTGTCCTGTGAGGTTTACACCAATCATCGCAGCTTGCAGCATTTGTTCAAGCAGGGGGATCTCAATTTGAGGCAGCGCAGGTGGCTTGAGTTACTAGAGGATTATCATATTACCATCCTTTATTATCCGGGCAAGGCGAATGTAGTTTCGGATGCCTTGAGCAGAAAGGCAGAGAGTATGGGTAGTTTGGAATTCATTTCAGCAGAGGAGAGGCTACTAGCTTTGGAAATTCAGTCCTTGGCTGATAGACTTGTGAGGTTGGATATTTCAGAGTCCAGCCGAGTTCTTTCATGCGTTGTCTGATAAGTAGGGATTTTAACCTATTATTTGTCTCTTTTACTTGTTTTTAGGGCCCAAAATGCGTGAAGCTATTCCCGGAAACTAATGTTATATGCTTGCTTGCAGGGATTGTTCAAAATGAGCCAAAGGAGTCTTAATCAACTCATAAAGGAGTCAATACTTGAACAAAAACCAAGACTGGGCAAAGAGATGTGAAATGCGGACCAGACAAATATTGTGCGGTCGCGAAAGCTACAACGCGATCGTGAGCACTATTTCGAGGTCCGTGAAAGGCGGATTCAGAGAGGTTGATTTTTGGGCTAAAAGAGGAATACAGACCGCATCAGAAAGGTGCGTCCACGAAAGTACCAGCGTGACACGGACCGCGATTGCTGAGGTTCAGAGAGCTTACATTTTAAGCAAAAACAAGAAGTGTGGTCTGCGTCAGAATTATGCGGCCACGTAAGTCTCTTACGCTAACACGATGGATATTATGCGGTTTGCGAAACTATGCATAACTCAGATCCAGAAGTGCAGAACATAGACCGCGATCACAATTACGTGGCCGCAAAAGCAAGAGTGCAGTCGTGGTCAGAATTACGCGGCCGCATAATCTCTGAAGGGGTATTTTTGTCCAAAATTTTTAGCTTAGTATAAATAAATTTTTTTTGTCATTTTTAGGTTATGTTGTGTATTCTCTGTGCACGTAAGACGACTGTAGCTTGCGTTTTGGGAAATTTTGTACAAGATTTATCTTACAACATTAGATTTTCATCTTTTAATCTAGTATTATGAATTTTATCTTCTTTTCATCTTTGATTTCTGCTATTTCCATGAGTAGCTAGACCCATAGATAGGGTTGTGACCCAACCCTAGTGTGGGTATTTAATGGGTATTGAATTTTAGGGCTTGAATGTTTATGGATTAGTGATATTTAGCCCAGTTCTTGCTAGAATTGTAGAATTAGTGGTTGCAAACACCGATTCATGCCTTTATGACTTAGTTTCTTCTTGAGAAAGAGGGATTAAGTCTAGGAAAACTAGGCTAACAAGGAATTGGAGTGAACTCAAGAAATTGATAGCCCCAATTAAAGGGTTAAACCTAGAGATAGTAATACCCGACTTGAGATAATATCACTTGAATTGCATGAATACCAATTTGGACTTGAGAAATCCAAATTGCACAAAATCACTAAAACTACTGAGAGGTATAGAGTGAGTACTTGAGTTGATAGCTATATTACGAACCCAATTAAATCAAGCTTGCCCTAGATTCTTGCTACCCGTTAGATACCCACCTAGGTGGAAGTCGCTACCCTATCCCTTTTAACCATTTGAAAAGCAACAGAAAAAATATTGTACTTAGATTTAATCATTGCATACAATAGAATAGAATTAGAAGTAGAATCAGAACCAAAATATGTGGAAGTTTAATTAGGAACAAAACATGCATCTAGACTTAGATATAAACTTATTTCGAAATCAATCAACTCCATGTGGATTCGATCCCAACCTTGTTGGATAAAACTGCATCGACCATCCTCGCTACTCAATAGTAGTGCAGGCTAGGACTCATTCAATTTTTGGTGCCATTGCCGGGGATTTAGACGGTCTTAGCTATATATCTGAGTATTTGTGTTTTTTGTTTTTCTTTCCTTCCATTTTTCTAGTTTTGCGTGTCAATTGCTTTTAGGTACCAAATGGCTCATAATGAGGCCCTCAGACATATTCCTCATGGGGAGGAGGTAGATGACAATGATGTAGATGAGATTAATATAGAATCTCAAGTACAAAGAAGAGGTCGCCGGCCTCATGACAACATTCCAAACCCTCCCCTACCTCCTCCAAGGGCAGCACACCGGGTGTTGCCCAATGAAGGCTACGCAAGTGCAATTGTCCCGCCCCGAATTCGGGCAGGTAATTTTTAAATATCCAATGTCATGCTTAGTATATTGGAACAAAGGGGTTTCTTCATCGGAGCTCGACATCAGAATGCATATAAGCATCTCAAAGGTTTTGTAGACACATGCTGGGGGAGAAAGCTGACGAATGTATCTGAGGACGCTTTGAGATTAAGGATTTTCCCATTTTCACTTAGAGGGAAGGATTTGGATTGGCTTAAGAGGCTACACAACCATTCCATCACCACTTGGGATGAGTTGGTTGAGAAGTTCATAGCAAAGTTATTCTCTACGGGACATATGGCAACATTGAGAGATGAGATCTTAGCTTTTAAACAAGAGCCAAATGAATCGTTACATGAGACTTGGGAATAGTACCGGACAATGGTAAAAGAATGCCCCAACAACGATGTGACTGAAGCAATGATCCAGCAAACATTTTATAGGGGTATCAACACAACTAACCAGTGTGTGGTGAATCAGCTTACTGGGGGTAATTTCATGAAAGTGCCGTATGCTGATGCTTGTGACATATTAGATGAGATGGCAGACACCTCCTCATCTTGGAAAAGTAGAGCCAAAGTTCCTCAGAATGACCTTAATTTTATCCACCTTGACAAGGAACTTCATGATCATGGACAAGCCATAGCAGAGTTGAAAACCACCATGAATCAGTTGGCCAAGGCTTAGCTTCAGCATGTTTAGGGGCCAAAACAAGTACATTCCATGGAAGGGGTAAACAAGATGGTCAACAAGCGAAGACAGAGAGGTCAACAAAGCCAAAAACATTAGGATCAATTTGAGCAAAGTAGTAGTGGTTACAATCAAGATTATTCTTTTGATGATCCGAGTGAAGAGGTTTTATATTCCAATAATTACCAAGGTCAATGGAGCAATGCTCCAAATCAACAACAGTGGAGATCACAAGGAAACAATAAAAAATAGGGCAACCAAGGACAACAAGGGAATTAGAATTGTGGTAAAAACAACAATCTGAACAATTGGGGGAACAACAATCATAATTGGGGTAATCAAGGAAATTCAAGCAATTGGGGATGAAATAATCAAGGCAACTGGAACGGAAACAATAATAGTAATTGGGGAGGGAATGGAAATCAAGGGGGTTGGAACAACAATAACCAAAGAAACCAGGGGTCGGGTTTCCAAAGGCCCTCAATGTACCAACAACCCAACAACCTGCCTCCATATCCGTCTCAAGGGAAAAGTTCTTCCAACAATGAGATGGGATGGATAGAAAGCATGTTCAAAAAAATGATGGAAAGAAACGCCGAATTTGATGCCCAAATAGCCTCCCACAATACTTATATCCGCAACTTGGAAGTCCAAATGGGTGAAATTTCTCAAGCGTTCAATACTCTCCCTAAGGGGGCACTACCAAGTGATACAGTAGTAAACCCGAAATGTGGGAAAATACGGGCCATGCTATGGCGGTGAATACAAGAAGTGGTAGAGGAGGAGTTGCTAGTACCTATAATCCAAGGAAGATTGTGAGTGATGATGTATTGTTGCAAGAAGATGATGAGCCAATAAATGACGAGAATGTGAATGATGAAGTGAGGATAGAAATTGATTAAAACGTGGAGGAGACACAAGATGATGTGAACCCGTCTAGAGAACACGTGATAGACATACCAGATCCGGTAGTGCCAAAAGCCCAGGCTCCTTTGCCAAGGCCTCCTCCACCGTATCCTCAAATTCTTGCAAATCAAAACAATGAAAACCAATTCATGAAATTCATTGATATGATGAAAAGTTTGTCAATAAATGTTCCTTTGGTTGAATCTCTAGAGCAAATGCCGGGATATGTCAAGTTCATGAGGGACTTGGTAACAAAGAAGAGGTCAATGAGCTGTGAGACGATCAAAATGACACATCAAGTGAGTGTCATAGTGCATTTCATGGCTCCAAAGCTAGAAGATCCCAACACCGTTACAATTCCATGCACTATTGTTAGTGCCGATTTCACCAAAGACTTATGTGACTTAGGAGCGAGCCCTAATTTGATGCCGTGTTCGATGTTAAAGACATTGGGTATTGGGCAACCAAGACCTACTTCCATGAGGTTGAATATGGCGGACCAGATAATGAATAGTACATGGGGGATAATTGATGATGTGCTAGTTCGTGTTGAGAAGTTCATTCTTCCTGCAGATTTTGTGATACTTGAATGTGAGGTTTACTATGAGGTGTCAATCATATTGGGGAGACCTTTCCTAGATATAGGGGGCCTTAGTTGATGTGGAAGTTGGAGAGCTCATCTTCCGGGTGGGCGATGAAAAAGTTATGTTCCACATGTGCAAGTCAATGAGGCAGCCTGATAGCAATGAAGTGTGTTCCTTTGTGGATCTTGTGACTGGAGTGATTATTGATGACACGACTGCTGTGATTAATGTTGATGACCCATTGGAAGATGTGTTATTAAATCATGATGAGGATGAGAAGGAAGTCTTGGTAGAATGTGAAAATTATTTGCAAGGAATGGGATCCTATACATATGAACCCCGAAATCTTTTCTTAGACCTTGAGAACCGGAAGACTCCACCAACAAAGCCCTCGATCGAGGAGCCTCCCACATTGGAGTTGAAGCCCTTGCCTTCACACCTCAGGTAAGAGTTCTTAGGCTCTTGTTCCACATTACCTGTTATAATTTCTTTATGCTTAACTAACGTGCAAGGTGGATTCCACCCTTGCAGTGCTTCAAAGGAGGAAGAAGGAAATAGGTTGGACATTGGCTGATATTCGGGGTATAAGCCCCACCTTTTGCATGCAAAAAATCATATTGGAGGAAGATGCCAAACCATCCGTGGAACATGAAAGGAGGTTGAATGAGGCCATACAAGAGGTAGTAAAGAAAGAGATCATCAAGTGGCTAGATGCATGGGTTGTGTACCCCATTTCTGATAGTTCATGGACTTCACCAGTACAATGTGTCCTAAAGAACGAGGGCATGACTGTGATTACAAATGATAGAAATGAATTGATCCCCACAAGAACTGTCACCGGTTGGAGGGTATGCATGGATTATAGGAAGCTGAACAAAGTGACCCAGAAAGATCATTTTCCATTGCCATTTCTTGACCAAATGTTGGATAGACTTGCCAGACATGCTTATTATTGCTTCTTGGATGGGTATTCCAGATATAACCAGATTCTTATTGCACCCGAAGACCAACAGAAAACCACATTCACTTGTCTGTATGGCACATTTGCATTCTCAACAATGCCGTTTGGTTTGTGTAATGCACCCATTACTTTTCATCGGTGTATGATGGAAATATTCACGGATATGGTGGAGGACTTCCTAGAGGTGTTCATGGATGATTTCAGTGTTGTGGGGGATTACTTTGAAGAATGATTGGATAATCTTGGTAAAGTGTTGGCCCGATGCGAAGAGACCAACATAGTGCTTAATTGGGAGAAGTTCCACTTTATGGTCGATGAGGGCATTGTCCTCGGCCATAAGATCTCAAAGAACGGTATTGAAGTGGAAAAAGCAAAAAATTAAAGTGATATCAAAACTCCCTCCTCCTACTTCCGTCAAGGGAGTGAGGAGATTTCTTGGTCACGCGTGGTTTTGCCGTAGGTTCATCAAGGATTTCTCAAAAGTGGTGAAACCCTTGTGCAAGTTGTTGGAAAAAGATGCGAAGTTTGTATTCAATGATGATTGCATGAAATATTTTGAACTACCCAAGTATAGGTTGACTACCACTCCCATCATTACCGCACCCAATTGGAGCTTACCATTTGAGCTCATGTGTTATTCTAGCGACGCTGCGGTAGGAACAGTTTTGGGGCAAAGAATCAACAAGATACTTCATCCGGTCAATTATGCAAGAAAAACTATGAACGACGCCCAAGTCAACTATATGGTAACTGAGAAAGAGCTATTAGCCATTGTCTTGCCATGGAAAAGTTATGCCCGTACCTCATAAGTACCAATGGGATTGTGCACACCAATCACGCGGCACTTCGTTATTTGATGAGTAAAAAGGACTCTAAGGCTAGGTTGATGCGATGGGTTCTTCTTCTACAAGAGTTTGACCTTGAAATCATAGACCGAAAAGGTAGTGAGAATCAAGTGGTGGAAATTTGTCTCTCTTTGAAGAGGAGGGTAGGCCCCATGATGGCCTCGAGATCAATGATTCCTTTTCGGATGAACAACTCCTCTCTGTGTCTTTGACTGGGATGCCTTGGTTCTCCGATGTGGCCAACTTTTTTGTGACCGGCATTGTCTCAAATGAGCTCTCTTCTAACCAAAGGAAGAAGCTCAAACGGGATTGCTTGGATTATATTGGGACGAGCCATATATTTTCAAAATTTGCAATGATGGTGTTATACGGAGATGTGTTCCGGAAGAAGAGCAATTGAGTATTCTTACAGCTTTCCATTCCTCGCCCAATGGTGGGTACTATGGTGGAGCGAGAACTGCTACTAAGGTCCTAAGTTGTGGATTCTATTGGCCTACCTTGTACAAAGACGCTAGCGAACTCGTTAAGAATTGTGATGAGTGCCAAAGAGCCGGTGGAATTTCCAAGAAGAATGAAATGCCTCTTACCACCATCCTTGAGATTGATATTTTCAACGTGTGGGGCATCGACTTTATGGGACCATTTGTGAGTTCATGTAGGAACACTTATATTCTTTTTGCTGTGGATTATGTTTCCAAATGGGTTGAAGCTGTACCTTTGCCCAACAATAAGGGATGGAGTGCAGTGGCTTTCTTAAAGAAAAATATCTTCACAAGGTTCAGTAACCCAAGGGATATCATTAGTAATGAGGGTTCTCATTTTTGCAACAAAGCCTTTGACCCTTTACTTTCTAAGTATGGTGTCACTCATAAGGTGTCAACCTCCTATCACCCCCAGGCAAGTGGAAAAGTTGAGGTCTCCAACAGGGAGATCAGGAGCACTCTATCCAAGACTGTCAATGCCAACCGGACTGTGGTCAAGGAAACTTGACGATGCTTTATGGGCCTATAGAACATCTTACAATACTCCAATTGGTATGTCTCCATACATGTTGGTATTTGGGAAAGCATGTCATCTTCTAGTGGAATTAGAGCACAAGGCCATGTGGGCGTTGAATAAATTGAACCTTGAATGGGATAGCAGTCAATCTCCAGGTAGAGAAGCTCAATAAACTTGATGAGTTCTGTTTCCATGCTTACTCCAGTCTGTGCTTGTATAAGTACAAGATGAAGTACTTACATGATAAATATACCTGGAAAAAGGAATTCAAAGAAGGTGACTTGGTTCTATTCAACTCTCGGTTACAGATGTTTCCGGGAAAGCTCAAGTCAAAGTGGAGTGGTCCTTTTGAAATGATACATGTGACTCCTTTTGGTTCTCTTGATTTGAAAAATAAGAATAGTGAGATCTTTAGAGTCAATGGGCACCGAGTGAAGCACTACCTTGGCAAGATTGATGATAGCCACACGGTGGCATTGATCCATTTCAAATGATGATGGTAACATGCATCGTGCCGTGATATTATATCAGGCGCTTCTTGGGAGGCAACCCATGTGTTTTTCTTTCTTTTGATTTTCTTCTTAGATTAGGCATTGTCTGGACTAACTGGTTGTGAAGTGTATGTAGGAATTGGTTGTGCAATGCTGAAAATTGACAAGGAAAAATTTGGCTAAGTGTTGAAACTTCACGGACCGCGCCCAAAATCCGCACAAGCACTTCGCAGCCGCACAATTCTGTGCATCGGTGAGTAGCTGAAATGGGAAAAATGCCAACTCTCTGAAGTTGGCATGTCAAAATTCCTTAATAGTTCGCGCCGCGTTAGAATTTTCGCGGTTCGCACAAATTGTGCGACCGCGACAAATTTTTAGTGGACCACGCCCATGCATCTGAGGCTGAGCTACGTAAAGGTAAGGAGTGCGGACTGCGACAAAAGTTTGCGGCCGCACTCAGGTAAGTGGGTGTGGTCACTGGGTCCTGAGTATAAATACAAGTTTTTGGAACTTTTCAAACTTTATGAACCCTAATCTCTCAAACACACCTAAAGCACTATGCACCTTTACTTGGTTTCAATCTCATCCCATTCTCATCAAGTGTAGATTTCCTATCATTTTCACAACTGGTATGTTCATTTCAATGTTTTGACTTCATCTTTTTCTTTTTTTTTTCTCTTTGTTTTAATTTTCATTTTTAGTTAGGGTTAGATTCATGCCATATTGTCAAAATAATGCTTCATTTTTGCTTAAAAACTATGGGTAGTGCTTATGTGCGTAATAAGGGCTGGGGTTACTAGCTTTGCATGTCTAATTGCTATAATTTTTGGGTAATTAGTGAAAACACTAGTTTTCAGTGTTCATCGGTGCCGACTTAATTTGAATTTCGTGGTCGCGCACATTTTTGTGCGGTCCACGATACCTTAACTTCAAGGCACTGATGGTTGTTTAGATTTAGTGGCTGCAGTTACTTTTGTGCGGTCCGTGCATTTGAACTTCAGAGAGTTAGTAATTTGCTTTTGCAGCCACACTCAATTTTGTGCTGTCCGCAATTGGCCTTTCATGGCCGCACTTATTTTTGTGCGGTCCGCAGTTGATCAAGTTCAGAGAGCCAGTAGTCTGATCCTGGCCTCTTCACGCCTGCATTCACTTTTACGTGGTCCGCAATGGGTATTTCGTGGCCGCACTCACTTTTTTGCGATCCGCTATCCCCTGTTCTGAGAAGCATTTTTTTCATTTCATCTGTATTGCTTTAACACATGATTGAACCCCAATTATAACTGCCTTTCACAACTTGTGTGTTGCAGAAAATGGTGCGTTCTCGTGGGAGAGGAGACACTTCAAAGGGGAGGGCAGAATCCTCCCGAGGTCGGGGTAAAGGAAAGCAAACCTTGCTCCTATCAGTCCAAAGGGTAGTAGGCAAAAAGGCTACCCTCGTTAGACCTCCTCTGCAATCCTCGGACACAAGTGAATACATCCCATCCAGGGAGACTTCTGAGGGCGAATATGTACAACCCCAACCGAAGGCACAATCAATACAATTCCGCTTGGTCAATGAACCTACCTACTCTTCTGGGTCGTCTGATGCCTTAGAGGAAGGTAGTAAGGGATCCGAACCATCTTCCCCACCGGCTAAAACACCTGCCTCAGCAACTTCCCCAATAAATATTGATGATGATGACGAGGTCCTGGATGATGGCAGATGGGGTGATACCAATGTGGGAGGTCTGGCCAGGTCAAGGAAGCCCGAGGTGTGAGAGGATAGATTTGTGAGCGAAAAAGCTTATGGCAGGTTCCGAGAATGGTGGCCCCAAAGGCCACTCACTCTTGAGCGAAAATTCATAACAAGTGACCTCCTTCCCCACAATCCAAATGTCCTAAAACAATTTGAGGAGAGAAAAGTGTGGAAACTACACCGGCAAAGTGATGGATGCAAACGAATACCTTGTCAAGGAGTTCTATACTTATGTTGCCCACATCAAAAAGGGTACCACTATGACAAAGGTCCAGAGCTTGAAGATCCGGTTTGATGGCCACACTCTAAACTCATATGCCGGATTTGAGGATGTGGAGGCAGTGCAGTACTTGGAGAAGCTGACCTTGGATGAAGCAACTCATCCATGTCTAGCGGAGATATTAGCTATTCCAGGGACAACACCGGCATGGCTCACAGCTAGAGTCCCAATAGCCAGAAACACCTTAGCTTTGAAGCCAACGGGTGGTCCACATTTGTATGCAGTCGGCTTGACCATTGCCAGCATGATAATGTCCTCCCACTTACCCGGACAATCATCATAGCTTCCATCATGGCGGGGTATACAATCAATGTGGGCAACCTGATGTCCTACCATATCTCCAAGGTGGTTGGCAAAGAAGAAAGATCCTATCCCTAGCCCAACTTCATCACTGAGTATCTCAAAGACCAAGGGGTAGAAAAGAGGCATTTTGATATGAAGATGAGGCCTAAAAAACCTTTCTCTTGGTATCACCTCCAAGGAGCGGACAACCCTAAACCCAAGGGTAAAGCCACTATCTCTACTGGCCAGTCTGAAGAGCCAAGGGTAGTGGCCACCAGGTCAGAGCCTTCCACAGCAGTCGGTTCTTCAGTTTCCATGCCTCCTCCTTCATCTGCGCCCATCCATCACAGTGCCATTATATGTTCCTTCGTCTTCCACCTACCCTCAGACTGCACTGCGGGTTTCACAAACACTATCTAGCCTCAACAGTTAGATGCATGCAGCTACCACACAGCTTATTGTCCTATCCAGTGAAGTAGCAACACAGTCTTTAGCCCTACGACAACTTCAGGTACCTCCATCAGTGGAGGATTCATTGAAGGAACTTTTGGGCAACTAGAAGAAGCTCCTTGACAACCAAAAGAAGATCCTGGACACTCTTGATACGCATGGTAAGGTTATCAAGGATATGGGAAAGTAGGTGAAGAAGATGAGGAAGACTCAGGCCTCAAATGAGTAAGTGGAGAAGCTGAAAAGGGAGGTAGAGAAGATGGCCTCTGCTGGAGATATCCCACTGGACCTGCTCATGGAGGAGACAGCCCCAGCATCACAGGCAGCAGAGCATGTGGCATCAGATGCAGCAGCTGGCCAATCTGAGGAGCCGACTGTCACTACACACACTGCTGAGGAGATGATCCAGATGCTCAGCAACACAGTGGTCCCCCAGTCAAAGGATATGGAGATCCAATTAGAGGACACGAAGGGAGATGATGATCCTATGCAGTCTCAGGACCCTACTCATGTTCCTGACCCGATGCAGACAAAGACCACATAAGGAATGCTCTTTACTCCCTAACCTTTTCCTGATCTTTTTTTGTTATTAGCATTGAGGATAATGCTATTTTTTATTTAGGGGGGTGGTCCATTTTTATTTGTGATGACATTTGGTATGTAATAACTATGATACTATTTTTATTTATCTTTATTTACACGTTTGGTATGTATATTACTTTACCATTCGATGTATATATTCATTTCCATTATGTATATATTCGTGTTACTCCATTTTGTACATATTCATTTTACTTTCCGTAGTTTACTTCATAACTTCTTTCTTATTTATCCTTAATAGCTTAGCTTCTTATTTCCTTTAGGAGCTTTTTTTTTCATTTTGTGTGAACAATAAGCCTTTGATTTTCTTAATGACGCGGTTTTTTCCAAAGGTGGATGTTGTGTGAACCGGGTGGATCTTCCCAATGATGGATGACGTGACAAACTTCTTAAGGGATTGAGTCTGTTTTCTTTTTGATTTGATATGTAGTAGTAATAAATAAAAGTGTCTCAAGCAGGCTTCACTTGGTACTAACACATTTACCTTTGACCTCATGGTTAGAGACAAGTTGGTTGGCAAAGAGTAGCTCTAGTTGTGACCTTTAGACTCTTGAGTTGACTAAAACAATCATCGAGTGGTTTTCTTGAGCCATTTGTGATTTTCAATCGTAGTTAGGGTTGTTGTGGGCCCCCGACTCTATTCTTTTTAACAACCCATCATCTTGAGAGGTGAGGTATCTAATTGCAAGTCCAAGTTCAGTGCCAATAAGTCTAGAACTTTCCTTGAATATTTGTCTAGGCGAAATTCTAAGTGTAGCTCGACTTGAGAAATGATTATAGGCTCTCCTTGGTCCAATTTGAACTTTGAAATATTTTGTAGCCTACCAATATGATGTTCCTAGTCAACCCCTTTGAGCCTGAGCCTTTTTCATTCAATAGCCACATTACAAGCCTTTATCTGTTTTATAATTACCCTTTCGTTGCACCCAATCTTTCATTAGCATTCATGATGAACAATTGGCAAAAGCATAAGTTTGGGGGAGAGACGAGCAATTTGAAACTGATAAAAGGTTCAAATAAGAAAAAGAATTGAAGAAAAGGAAAGGGCAAAGAAAAGGAATAAAAGCCAAAACAAAAACATGTCAAAAAGAAAGTGAAGGTTGAAGGCATTCAGAGAACGCAATTATGAAATACATGGAATGATGAGAAAACGAGAAAAATGATTGTCATGAGTAAGAAAGAGTGATAGTATGTCACTCTAGTTCCCCTATGCAGAAGAAAATGACTCAAATAGTCAAGAAATTATGAGTTGAAATGATAAAATGGAGTGCTTAAGGAAAGATGAAACCATCATAGTTCGATAAGTACTACATTGATCCAAAAGCCTTCATTACATCCCCGTTAAAGCCCTATATGATTCAAGTTGAGTGAGCTTACATTAGCGTTGATTACATAAGGGGCAAGCTTATGGTACTTAGATCCGAACTTGTGGCATTCTTTTGAGAGTGATGAGCGCACTTCTTCACAATCCTTGTTTTGAGTGTTACATTCTAAAGTGAGATTTGCTCTTGGAGAGTAGATGAGGAGGAGTCTGGGATCCACAATGCCTAAATAATAGAGCGAGCTTCCTTGATTAACTGAGTTAACTCTTGGTGCTCTAGTGTCACATTAGAACTATGGTACTCAAAAGGTCATAACATGATGTTGTTGATAATTCATTTGTGTTGAGGGTAATAGTTAGTCCCAATTGATGCTTGATGCTATCATCTTAGGCCAGGTGAAATATCCTTTTCTTTTTCTTGTGGAGGTGGGAATTACCTTATTTACTTGAGGACGACCAAAAGCTTAAGTTTGGGGGAGTTGATAAATAGGGATTTTAACCTATTATTTTCTCTCTTTTACTTGTGTTTAGGGCCAAAAATGCGTGAAGGTATTCCCGAAAACTAATGTAATATGCTTTCTTGCAGGGATTGTTCAAAATGAGCCAAAAGAGTCATAATCAACTCATAAAAGAGTCAAAACATAAACAAAAACCAAGACTGAGCCAAGAGATGTGAAACACGGACCACACAAATATTGTGCGGCCGCGAAAGCTACGCGCGGTCCAGAGCACTATTTTGAGGTCCGTGAAAGGCTGATTCAGAGAGGTTCATTTTTGGGTTAAAAGAGGAACGCATACCACATCAGAAAGGCGCGGCTGTGAAAGTACCAACGCGACCGCGATTGGAATTACGTAGACTGCGGTTGCTGAGATTCAGAGAGCTTACATTTTAAGCAACAACAAGAAGTGCGGTCCGCATCAGAATTATGCGGCCATGGAAGTCTTTTACGTGACTGCGATGGATATTATGCGGTTCGAGAAACTATGCTTAACTCAGATCCAGAAGTAAATAACACGGACCAAGATCAGAATTACGTGGCCGCAAAAGCAAGAGTGCGGTCGTGGTCAGAATTACGTGGCCGCATAATTTCCGCTGGGGTATTTTTATCCGGATATTTCAGCTTAGTATAAATAGAACTTTTTGTCATTTTTAGGTTATGTTGTGTATTCTCTGAGCACGTGAGACGGTTGTAGCTTCTCTATTGGGAAATTTTGTACAAGATTTATCTTACAACATTATATTTTCATCTTTTAATCTAGTATTATGAAATTTATTTTCTTTTCATCTTTGATTTATGTTATTTCCATGAGTAGATAGACCCATAGCTAGGGTTGTGACCCAACCCTAGTGTGGGTATTTAATGGGTATTGAATTTTTTAGGGCTTGAATGTTTATGGGTTAGTGATATTAGCCTAGTTCTTGCTATAATTGTATAATTAGTGGTTGCAAACACTGATTCATGCCTTTATGACTTCGTTTCTTCTTGAGAAAGAGGGACTAAGTCTAGGAAAACTAGGCTAACAAGGAATTGGGGTGAACTCAATAAATTGATAGCCCCAATTAAAGGGTTAAACCTAGAGATAGTAATAACCGACTTGAGCTAATATCACTTGAATTGCATGAATACCCATTTGGACTTGAGAAAGCCAAATTGGGCAAAATCACTAAAACTATCGAGAGGTGTAGAGTTAGTACTTGATTTGATAGCTATATTACGACCCCAATTAAATCAAGCTTGCCCTAGATTCTTGCTACCCGTTAGATACCCACCTAGGTGGAAGTCACTACCCTAGTCCTTTTAAACATTTGAAAACCAACATAAAAAATATTGTACTTAGCTTTAATCATTGCATACAATAGAATAAAATTAGAATTAGAATCAAAACCAAAATGTGCGCAAGTGTAATTAGGAACAAAATACACATCTAGACTTAGATATAAACCTAATTCCAAATCAATTAACTCCTTGTGGATTTGACCCCGTCCTTGTTGGGTAAAAATACATCGACCATCCTCGCTACTCAATAATAGTGCAGGCTTGGACCTGATCATTGTCGCCCAGCCATCACTATTCAAGAATATCAAGGCTCGCTAGTTTGATGATCCGCAGTTGTTGGTTCTCATAGGGACAGTACTGCAAGGTGGTGCCAAGGAGGATACTATCGGTGATGATTGTGTTCTGCGACTCTAGGGTCGCCTATGTGTTCTTAATGTTGATGGCTTGAGGGACAAGATCATAGAAGAGTCACATAATTCTCGGTATTATTTTCTTCCAGATGCTACAAAGATGTATCACGGCCTGAGGAATCATTATTGGTGGTGGCGGATGAAGAAGGACATAGCTGAGTATGTAGAGAGGTGCCTAAATTGTCAGTAGGTTAAATATGAGCATCAAAGGTGTAACGACCCGACTGGTCATTTCGTGAGATTAGCCCCGTTTCCCCCATTTCTTCTTTATCATATATTGTTTAGCATGTTTATTTTGTATTGGGTCGGATGGTTTGGGTTCGGAGTGGTCGTGGTGAGAATAGAGGCACTTTGCCTCTTAAAGTAGCCTAATAGTTGAAAACGTCAAACTGAGAATTGACTTATTGGTAAACGACCTTGAAATGTGGATTTTATGTCTCAATTAGACTCTCTAGGGTATTTGGTACTTAGGAGTGTGTTCAAAATGATGTTTTGATGCCCGGTGTAGAATTAGGCTTGAATTGGCAAATATTACTTTTTGGCGATTTTCGGTCGGGAGTGGAAAATAGGCTATCCGGGTCGGAATGGAATTCTGGAAGTTGGAGAGGGTTTATAATGTTATTTTGGATATTTGTGCAAAATTTCAGGTCAATCAGATGTGTTTTGGTTGGTTTCGACATCATTGGCGAAATTTAAAAGTTTTAAAGTTCATAGGTTTGAATTTGATGTAATTTTGGTGTTTTTGGTTTTTCGAAGGCTCAACTAAGTTTGAATGATGCAATGGGGTGTGTTGGTATGCTTGGTTAGGGCCTCGAGGGGCTCGAGATTGATTTCAGATGGTTAGCGGGGGTTTGGACTTAGGAGATTTGCAACAAATAATTGCTGGTGTGAATCTACTGGTGTGGTCGCACAAGTGGAATGGGAGCCGCAGGTGCGATACCGCAGGTGCAAGGGACCCTACGCATGTGCGAAGATAGGCCATGCAAGAGGAATCCGCAGGTGCGAAACATTGGACGCACCTGCGAAGCCGCGGGTGCGGAAAAGGGATCGCAGGTGCGAGAATTAGAGTGTTAGTGGGATTTCGCAGGTGCGCACCTGGGAGTGCAGGTGCGGGTCTGTAGGTGCGAGGAATTGTCCGCAGGTGCGAACTAGGCAAAACAGTATAAAAAGTGCCTCCACAAATATTATGGCATTTTCCTCCATTGTTGCATGTGGATTGAGCTAGGTTGAGAGCAAATTGAAGGGGGGATTCAAAGGTCTTCAGTGGAGGTAAGTACCCGGATTATAAAAATCATTTCTATGCTATTTTGTACGGATTAGGCTTGTAATTTGGAGAATTAAATTGGAAAAAGGTTGGGAAAAAATGGGGAGGAAATTTGGAATTTTTTTTGGTGATTTGAGTGGGCAATTATGGCCCGATTGTAGAGTTTTTGGTATGTATAGATTCATGGGAGGATGAGGATTCTAGTGATGTAAATTTTATTGAATTCCGAGACGTGCGCCCGGAGCTCGGTTTTGGCCGAATTTCGAGAATTGTGTTAAAATTTATATCGTTCGATTGGGTTTTGTTCCATTAGCCTGTATTGATGATGTTAATCTGATTTTGATTAGATTCGGAACATTTGGGAGCCAACTCGAGGGACAAGCGCATCGCGGAGTAGCTTTTGGGTTCGAGGCCGCGGTCGAGGCCGTGGTAGAGGTAAGGGGCTAGCCCGTGCGGCACCCAGGGCAGTATCAGTTGATCCCCTGTTGTTCAGGATCAGGTTCCTGTTGCATATGCTCCAGCAGGATAGGCTCAGGAAGCGGCAGTGCCTATTATTATTTCGGGTCTTCAGGTGACCTTGGATTAGATCTTGACTGTGTGTATCACCCTTGCTCATCCAGTCAGACTCCAGTTGCCCGGACACCTAAGCAGGCTACTCAGGGCCAGCAGACACCGAGGGCGGTTCCAGCCTAGCCGGTTGCTCCACTGTAGGACTTCGTGGCCCTAGCTATGACAGATGATGAGCAGCGTAGGCTGGAGAGATTTAGTAGACTTCAGCCTCCGACATTCAGTGGTACCGAGGGTGAGGCCCAGGGATTTTTGGATAAGTGTCAGAGGATGCTGTGTACTGCTGGGACGTTGGAGACCAGTGGGGTCTCATTTGCTACCTTTCAGGTTTCTAGTCCTGATTTCACTTGGTTGGAGTATTTTGAGAGGCCGAGGCCTGTTGGTTCAGCACCCCTTACCTGGCAGCAATTCTCCACTATCTTCTTGGAGAAGTATGTACCCAGTCTCACTGGGAGGAGCAACACATGCATTTTGAGCATCTGCGTCAGGGGGAGCTATCAGACGCAATACAAGATGCGGTTTTCGGAGTTGGCTCGTCATGCAACCGAGTTGGTCGCTACTGCTAGGGAGAGGATTATGAGGTTTATAGATGGCCTTACTTATCAGCTCTGCCTTTTCATGACCCGGGAAAGAGTATCAGATGCTACATTCGAGCAGGTTGTTGATATTGCTCGAGATATTGAGTCGGTTCGCCTCCAGGAGAGGGAAGAGAGAGAGGCCAAGAGGCCTCGTGGATCGGGTGATTCTAGTGGTGCTCCTTCCAGGGGGCAGTTTCAGCATGGCAATGGCCGTTCATTAAGGACTCCTCGGTTAGGTCCGCCAGCCTATGGTGGTGCATCTTTGGGGCATGGTCCCCGCGGTTTTCAGCCAGGCCATTCTTCATTTGGTGCCCTTCCAGCCCAGAGTGTAGCTTGAGCACCATCAGCTTAGGGTTCTTCTATGCACGGTTCGCCTAGTGGCCATTCTGGTGCCAGGGGTTCATTTCAATCCCAGTCTCCAGCTCTAGGGAGCTGTTGTGAGTGTGGGGAGTTTGGGCATATGAGGAGGCAGTGTCCTCATCTTCTTGGAGGTCCATCTCAGCTGAGGAGCCAGCCTTCGGCTTCAGCTCCAGGGGTGGTAGTCAGTCAGCTAGAGGTTGCTCTAAAGGGGGAGGTCGAGCAGGTGGAGGTCAGGCCCGTATCTATGCCTTTCCAGCTAGGCTAGATGCTATGGTCTTCGATGCAGTGATCCCAGGTATTGTCTCAGTCTGTTTCTGAGATGCTTTGGCTTTATTTGACCCTGGTTCTACATATTCCTACGTTTCTTCATATTTTTCCCATTTTCTGGATATGCCCCATGAGTCTTTAGTTACATTTGTTCATGTGTCGACTCCGGTGGGTGATACTGCTGTTGTGGACCGTGTGTATCGGTCGTGTGTGATATATATTGGAGGTCTGGAGACCCGAGTGGACCTACTATTACTCAGCGTGGTCGATTTTGATGTGATATTGGGCATGGACTGGTTATCTCCATGTCATGCCGTTCTTGATTGTCACGCTAAGACCGTGACCTTAGCTATGCCTGGATGTTCGAGGGTTGAGTGGAGAGGGTCTTCTGATTAGGTGCCTAGTAGGGTGATTTCCTACCTGAAGGCTCAGCGTATAGTTGAGAAGGGGTGTTTATCATATCTGAATTTTGTGAGGGATGTTAGTGGTGAGACTCCCGCTATTGATTCGGTCATTGTGGTGCGTGACTTTCCGGATGTGTTTCCTGTAGACCTGCCATGCGTGCCGCCTGACAGGGACATTGATTTTGGTATTGACTTGGTGCCAGGCACTCAACCTATTTATATTCCACCTTATCAATGGCACCAGCAGAGCTGAAGGAATTAAAGGAGCAGCTTCAGGAACTCCTAGATAAGGGGTTCATTCGGCCTAGTGTGTTACCTTGGGGTGCACCAGTGTTGTTTGTAAAGAAGAAGGATGGTTCTATGCGTATGAGTATTGATTATCGGCAGCTGAACAGAGTTACGGTGAAGAACCGGTATCCCTTGCCTCTCATAGATGACTCGTTTGATTAGTTGCAGGGTGGCAGAGTATTTTCTAAGATTGACTTGTGTTCCGGTTATCATCAGTTGAAGATTCGGGGGCCAGACATCCCGAAGACTTCTTTCAGGACTAGATATGGTCATTATGAGTTTCTGGTTATATCATTCGGGCTGACCAATGCCCCAGCAGCCTTTATGCACTTGATGCATAGTATATTCTGGCCTTATCTGGATTCTTTCGTCATCGTGTTTGTTGACGATATCTTGGTGTATTCCTGATCTCGGGAGGATCATGAGCATCATTTGAGATTTTTGCTTCAGACCTTGAGAGAGAAGAAATTGTATGCAAAACTTTGAAGTGTGAGTTCTGGCTTGATTCACTAGTATTCTTAGGGCACGTGGTGTCCAGTGAGGGTATTCAGGTTGATCCGAAGAAGGTAGAGGCAGTGCAGAGTTGGCCTAGACCGTCATCAGCTACTGATATTCACAGTTTCCTTGGTTTGGCAGGGTACTATCGCTGTTTCATCGAAGGATTTTCATCTATTGCTGCACCTATGACCAGGTTGACCCAGAAGGGTGCTCAGTTCAGGCGGACTGAGGAGTGTGAGGAGAGCTTTCAGAAGCTCAATTCAGCTTTGACTACAGCTCCGGTATTGATTTTGCCTACGGTTCAGGTTCTTATACCGTTTATTGTGATGCCTTGAGAGTTGGCCTTAGAGCGATTTTGATGTAGGATGGTAGGGTGATTGCCTATGCGTCTAGCCAGTTGAAGGTGCACGAGAAGAATTATCCAGTGCACGATCTTGAGCTAGCAGCTATTGTCCATACCTTGAAGATATGTCGTCATTATTTGTATGGAGTGCATTGTGAGATTTTCACTGATTACCGTAGTTTGCAGCATCTGCTTAAGAAGAAGGATCTGAATTTGCATTAGAGGAGGTGGTTGGAGCTTTTCAAGGATTATGACCTCACTATCTTATACCATCCGGGGAAGGCCAATGTAGTGACAAATGCCCTGAGTCGCAGAGCAGAGAGTTTGGGGAGTTTAGCCTACCTTCCAGTAGCAGAGCGACCATTAGCTCTTGATGTTTAGGCTTTAGCGGGTCTGTTTGTGAGATTGGATCTATCAGTGCCTTCGTGGGTATTGGCTTGTATAGCCTCCAGGTCTTCTCTTTATGATCAGATTAGAGCATGCCAGTATGATGATCCACACTTTCTTGTTCTTCAGGACAGGTTCCGTCGCGGTGATGCCAGGGATGTGGTTATTGGTGATGATGGGGTCATGAGGATGCAGGGCCGGATTTGCATGCCCAATGTGGATGGGCTTCGAGATTTCATTCTAGCTGAGGCCCATAGTTCGTGGTATTCCATCCATCCGAGTGCTGCGAAGATGTATCAGGATCTGCGACAACATTATTGGTGGAGGTGGATGAAGAGGGATATTGTTGAGTATGTGGCTTAGTGTTTCAACTGTCAGCAGGTCAAGTATGAGCACCAGAGGCCAGGTGGACTGCTTTAGAGATTGAATATTCCAGAGTGGAAGTGGGAGCGGATCACCATGGACTTCGTAGTTGGGCTCCCACAGACTTCGAGGAGGTTTGATGCTATATGGGTTATTGTGGATCGGCTGACCAAGTCCGCGCACTTCATTCCTGTTGGTACTACATATTCTTCAGAGCCGTTAGCTGAGATTTGTATAAGGGAGATTGTCCAATTGCATGGGGTTCTAGTTTCTATCATTTTTGATAGAGGTACTCAATTCACATCTCAGTTTTTGAGGGCCGTACAGAGAGAGTTGGGTACTCAGGTCGAGTTGAGCAAAACATTTCATCCTCAGATCGACGGGCAGTCGGAGCGTACTATTCATATTTTGGAGGATATGTTGCCTGCATGTGTCATTGATTTTGGGGGTTCATGGGACAAGTTTTTATCACTCGCGGAGTTTTCATATAATAATAGTTATCATTCGAGTATCCAGATGGCTCCGTATGAGGCTTTATATGGTAGTAGGTGCAGGTCTCCGGTTGGTTGTTTCGAGACGGGCAAGGCTAGGCTATTGGGCACAGACTTGGTTCAGGATGTGTTGGGTAAGGTGAAATTGATTCAGGATTGGCTTCGCACGGAGCAATCTAGGAAGAAGAATTATGCGGACCGGAAGGTCCGAGATGTGTCTTTCATGGTTGGGGAGAAGGTACTGCTGAAGGTGTCACCCATGAAGGGTGTTATTAGGTTCGGGAAGAGGGGAAAGATAAGTCTTCGGTTTATTGGGCCTTTTGAGGTGCTTCAGAGGGTTGGGGAGGCGACTTATAGACTTGCCATGCCTCCCAGCTTATCGAGTATTCATCCGGTGTTCCATGTTTCGATGCTCCGGAAGTATGTTGGTGACCCGTCTCATGTTTTGGACTTCAGCATGGTTCAGCTCAAGGGTGATATGTCATATGAGGTAGAGCTAGTGGCTATTTTGGGTCGTCAGGTCAGAAAGCTGAGGTCTAAGGATATAACTCCAGTGAAGGTTCAGTGGAGAGGACAGCCAATGGAGGATGCCACCTGGGAGACCGAGCGGGAGATGCGGGACAAATATCCTCACTTATTCGAGACTCCAGGTGCGTTTCTAGACCCGTTCGACGACGAACGTTTGTTTAAGAGGGGGAGGATGTAACGACCCGGCCGGTCGTTTCGTGAGATTTTGCTTTATCTTATATGGCTTAGCCTGTTTAGGTTGTATTAGGTTGGATGGTTTGGGTTCAGAGTGGTCATGGTGAGAAGAGAGGCACTTAGCCTCTTAAACTAACTTAATAGTTGAAAACGTCAAACTGAGAGTTGACTTATTGGTAAACGACCCCGGAATGCGGATTTTATGGCTCAGATAGCTTCTCTAGGTGATTTGGGACTTAGGAGTGTGTTCGGAATGAAGTCTTGATGTCAGGTATAGAATTAGGCTTGAATTGGCGAAGGTTAGTTTTTGGCGATTTCCGGTGGGAAGTGGAAAATAGGCTATCGGGGTCGGAATGGAATTTCGGAAGTTGGATCGAGTTCGTAATGTCATTTTGGATATGTGTGCAATATTTCAGGTCAATCGGATGTGTTTTGGTTGGTTTCGGCATCACTGGCGAAATTTAGAAGTTTTAAAGTTCATGGGTTTTTTGGTGTTTCGAAGGCTCGACTAACTTTGAATGATGCTACGGGGTGTGTTGGTATGTTTGGTTGGGGCCTCGAGGGACTTGGGATTGATTTTGGATAGTTAGCGGGGGTTTGGACTTAGGAGATTTGCAGCAAATAGCTGCTGGTGTGAATCTACTGGTGTGGCCGCACCTACGGAAGGGGAGCCGCAGGTGCGAGGGACCCTGCGCAGGTACGAAGATAGGCCAGGTAGGAGGAATCCGCAGGTGTGAAGTGTTGGACGCACCTGCAAAGCTGCAGGTGCGGAAAAGGAATCGCAGGTGCGAGAATTGGACTGTTAGTAGGATTTCGCACGTGCGGGTTCGCAGGTGCAGATTAACTGCGCAGAACAGTATAAGAAGTGCCTCCGCAAATATTTTGGCATTTTCCTCCATTGTTGCATGCGGATTGAGCTGGGTTGAGAGCAAATTGAAGGGGGGGATTTGACGGTCTTCAGTGGAGGTAAGTTCCCGGATTATAAAACTCATTTCTATGCTATTTTGTACGGATTAGGCTTGTAATTTGGAGAATTAAATTGGAAAAAGGTTGGGTAAATGGGGAGGAAATTTTTTTGGTGATTTGAGTGTGCAATTATGGCTTGATTGTGGAGTTTTTGGTATGTATAGATTCATGGGAGGATGAGGATTCTAGTGATGTAAATTTTATTGAATTCTGAGACGTGGGCCTGGGGCTCGATTTTGGCCGAATTTCGAGAATTGTGTTAAAATTTATATTGTTCGATTGGGTTTTGTTCCGTAAGCGTGTATTGATGATGTATATCTGATTTTGATTAGATTCAGAGCATTTGGGAGCAAATTTGAGGGGCAAGCGCATCGCGGAGTAGCTTTTGGGCTGTTTTGAGGTAAGAAACGATTGTAACTCTAAACATGAGGGTATGGCATCCCGTTATTTGATATTATGTTGATAAACGAGGTGACACACATGCTAGATGACGAGCGTGGGGGCGTGCACTTATAGGGATTGTGACTTGGTCCACCCCGTAGCGACTATTAACTCGCGTATTCGATTTGAAACCTTACGACATCCTGTATTCCAGAAGTTTATACTTGTTATGAGCTGTGAGCCATGTTTGGGGACTTGTGCCGACCTGTTTAGACCCTCAGGGGTATTTTATCATGTTTGGATGCTTTTACACTATTCTACCCCTATCATGTTAGAGCAATTGTGAACTCAGTCATGTTTCCCACTTATTGTTATTTTCACTATTATCACACTGCTTTGAAAAATCTGAAAAGTATTTTGAGTTGAGTCCCGTGAGTCGAGATGAATTTCCCAAGTGGCTTGTGAGGGTGACTGAGTCAAGCCGAGAGCCGAGTGTGTGCGGATAGCTATGGATCGGGCTGCACGCCGCAACAATATATATGTTATATATTATATGTGGGTCGGGCTGCACGCTGCATCAATATAGATTATATACATATATGGATTGGGTTGCATGCCGCAGCAATATAGATTATATAAATGCATGGATCGAGTTGCACGCCGCAACAATATAGATTATATACATATATGGATCGGGTTGCACGCCGCATCAATATAGATTATATACATATATGGATCGGACTGCACGCCACAATAATTAGATTGTATACATATATGGATCGGGCTGAACGCCACAGCAATATATGATATATATGGATCGGGCTGTATGTCGCAGCAATATACATATTTGATCGGGCTGCACGCCGCAGCAGATATAGCACTTGGGCTGAAGGAGCCCCTACAGGAGTCTGTACACCCTCAATGAGTGTAGTCGACTATTATATGGATCGGGCTGCACGACGCAGGGTATGTTATATATTGATCGGGCTGCACGCTGCAGCAATATATATATATATATATATATATATATATATATATATGTAGTGGAGCGGGCTGCCCGCTGCACCAGTTGGTGTGTTCATGGTACTTGCTGAGTGCGAGTGTTAAGTGAGAGCATGAGATACTGATAGTGGAGTCAGGAGTGACTGAGAGGCTTGCCAGAGAGGCTTTATTGTGAATGATACTGTACCCGGGGAGCTTATATTATGAAAATGCTATTTTCTCTCTTCTTACATTGAGCCTCTGATAAGAAATGTTGGATAAATGTTTTATACGAGATTTTTAAATGGAAACAGGAGTTTTATGAAATATTCGGAATTGTAAATTTCTGACTTGATTTACTCATTTCCACTATTATTCATTATATGGATTTGCATGATTTAAAAGCTCGTCATTACACTCAAGTTTTTAGTTACATTGATTACTTACTGAGTTGGCGTACTCACGTTACTCTCTGCACCTCTTTGTGTAGAAATAGGTACCAGACCATCTCGCTAGTTGATTCCAGACGAGCTTGAAGTTGTTCGAGGATTGAGGTAGCTGCTCAGCATCCCTAGCTCACCTCCTTTCCTTCCCTCAGATCATAGTTTATTTTGGTCTTTTGTACCTCGGACTTTTGTTTTAGCAAGTCACTATGTTGTACATTGTATTTTTAGTCTTAGATGCTCATGACAGTTGACTCCAGGTTTTGGGGAAATGTGTATTTGTTTCATCTCATTATGCAATTTTTAAAATCTACTAATTGTGGGAAATTATGATATATATATTGATAGTATGAAACGGTTGGCTGGCCTAGTCCATGAAAGGCTCCATCACGGCCGGCTTAGGATTTGGGGTCGTGACAAAAGGCCATGTCCTAGTAGAAATGGGAGCTCATTACTGTGGACTTCGTATATGAGTTGTTGTGGACCTTGCATAAGTTTGATAAAGTTTGGGTCATCGCCGACAGATTGACCAAGTTGGCACACTTCATTCCGGTTGTGTCCATGTATTCTTCAGAGAGGTTGGCCCAGATTTATATTCAGGAGATTGTTCGGTTGCATGGTGTGCTTGTTTGTTTCCATCATATCAGATAGAGGCCCTCAATTTACTTCACATTTCTGGAGGGCAGTGCAGAGTGAGTTGGGGATCGCGGTAGAGCTCAGCATAGCCTTTCATCCACAGATCGATGGGCTATCGGAGCGCACAGTTCAAATATTGGATTATATGCTCAGAGCATGTGTGATTGACTTCGGAGGGCAGTGGGATAGATTCTTACCTTTGGTCGAGTTTGTTTACAACAACAGTTATTAGTTTAGTATCGAGATAGCTCCATTTCAGGCTTTGTATAGTCGGCAATGTTGTTCGCCTATTAGATTGTCTAATCCCGACAAGGTTAAGTGATGATAGGCTATAATTACTTATTTTAGTCGCTTATTACACTCTAATTTACTGCACTTTAATTGAGTTTGAGTTTTAATCGCTACTGTTTTGCACTAATTGTGTGTTTTATGCCTTGTAGGAGTGATTATGAGCTATGTAGATGTTATGGAATGAATTCAAGTTATTTGGAGCTTTGAATTCTGAGTAAAAGCCCAAGGAATTAAGCCGGGATCGTGTTCAGGGGTCAAATTTGATAGTTAAGAACAAACGAAGACTCGAGTATGCATATTGTGCACTATCTAGTAAAATAGAGATAAATCTTTTCTCCAAACTCCATTTCGGATATATAGTATATGGTTGGAAATCTAACTCAAAGGGATACAACTTTCATGTTTTACGTTTTTCCAAATTCAAAACAGAACAGGGTGAAAAATGCACGAAACAGTGCACTAGGAAAATACCGCGAGCGTCCAGGCCTAGAAACTTGTCCTTTTTCGCGTAGGAGAAGGTATAATTGTTTGGGCCAGACCCTACTTCGTATATATACATGGGAGAACGTTATTTTTGAGAGATTGGACATATTTGGGACAGAGATTCGACCTAAGAAGGCACAAACACAACTGGAGCAAGGCGGGGAATTCTTCTACGAGTTTTTCCTTCCTCTTCTTATTTTTCATTGTTGGTTATGATTTTTAGTATTGTATTTTTACATACTATTATGAATAGCTAATTTTTTATCTAGGGTTTTGATGGAACCTTTTTTAGTATAAATTCTTTTTATGATTTTATATAATTGAGCCGTTGGATTTCTCTACTCGTTCAACTACGTGTTTATTGTTGTTGATTGAATGGTCGTCGATTGACTGTGCCTATTTATTATGTGTTGCTTGAGAAAGGATACATATTTAGGTGGTTTTTGAACAACTTCACTCCTAACGTATGTGAGAAACCAATACAATAGGTATAAAGGTATGTTTAGATAGAAAAAAGCCTTAACGTGGTCATAATGAGCGGTTAGAAAAAGCCAACTAGCGTAGCTCGAGAGAATATGTCTAGTAAATTGTTGTAGTTGCTCGAGAGAGAATTACGGCACCTAAAGTTCTCACGACCAGTAGAGAATACATAGGCGAAATTATAGAAAACATAGCGAGAAGGATTCCGACAGTTGGGGAAATCATAACTCTAGATCTCCTAAATTTAATCTCCAAGCCTTAGCATCTTTAGTTGTTAATTTACTCCTTTAATTTCTTACTTAATTAATTAGAAATAAATATTATAATCTCAATAATTAGGAAATTGTTTGGACTTGCGTTTCTTAGCAATATTGAACAATTATAGTGAAACCTTAGTTCTGTGTGGGATTCGACTCCGGACTTATAGACCGGATTATATTTGCAGCGACCGCTTATCTCTTTTAGGACTAGAGTTGGGCGTGATCAATTTTTTGTGTCGTTGCCGGAGACATAACGGTGTAGGTATAGGTGTACATATTTTTGGGTTGCAAGTTTGAACTTTTATTTTTGTTTTCTTGTATTTGATTATTTATTTATTTTTAATTTTTAATTTTTTAATTTTTGATCTGAGAGAAATGGAATCTTGGAACTATGAGAGTTTTGATGTTGGTAATTCTACTTTTGATCCTCGTTATGCATATTGTGGAGGAAACCCCCCAGGGCAAAATTATCAAAATATTACCGAGAGCGAGTTATGTGCACCAACTCAATCTTACGTGTGGAATGTGTGTGATATGTGTGGTGGTCAAGATGGTCACTTTCATGGTTGTGTTTATGTTTCTTATCTTCCCCCAACCCGTTACTTTGATGGTTCTTCTTTTTCTTGTGAAGTGAATAGGAACAAAGAACCCAGGTATGAGGACCTGAAAGAGATCGAGGATATGCTAAAGTGCCTTATGGAACAATATGATGAGATACAACTGCGGGTACAAAGGCAAGATGAAACTATTCACAACTTGGAGGCTCAAGCGAATAAAGTAATTGAACCTTGTAAAGTGCAACAAGTTGACATTGTGGATAGTAGCCAATATGAGTATGAATTGGCAGCAGAAATTGCCATTATACTGGAGGATTTAAAAAAATACGAGGATGAGCTAGAGGAGAAGGCCAGAGTAGAATACCGACAATCAATCAAACTAGATTTTGAGGATGCTGATGTCGTAGAAGATATACTAGAGTCAACCAAGGATATTGAGGATACATATTTGGTTGACTCTAGTGTCATTAGTGTTAAGGGTGTTGACAATCTCATAGGTTATGTAGTTGAGCGCATTGGTCCACACTCCAAGCATTTTTCTACATTGTGTATGGATGATGATATGGAAATAGAGTCATCCGAACCAATTAAAGAGTCAAGGAATGAGGAACAAGGTGCATATATTCTGGAATTCTTCTTGCCAGAAAGTCAGGATTACATACCTCATACAAAGGCCAATGGTGCAAAATACTACAGTATTTCCTTGGGCCAGTTAGATTCGTTCCACCGCCCCATGACCATAATCATAAACTTGAAGCCAAATTGGGGGTTCAATTCATAATCTCGAGGTGGAGGCAAAAAGTGGTTCACGTTGTGCCACGACGTTAAATCAAGCGCTTGTTGGGAGATAACCCAGCTTTACTACTTTCTTTTATTTTTTTAATTTTGTTTTGTTTTTTTTCTAATTGTATTATTTTTTTAGTGTCGATTTTTTATTTTCTAGGAGCATGGAATGCAACGCCATTGGAAGGATGTTATAGCAAACAAGATGGTTGGAACTAAGTGTGAGGTACATGCATGAAGGACCAGGCCTGGTAGAAGTCTAAGTATCCCATGAGATGCTAGTGCTTCGGCCTTTGGCCTACCAGGGAGTTTTTCTTTACCCTCTTGTACGTATGGGTGTGCATTCGGGATAATGCACAATTTTAAGTGTGGGGTGAGGAGATTGTCTGGGTGACTTTCTATGCTATTTTAGTTTTGTTAGTTTAATGGAATAATTATGTTTGACAAAATAGAAAAGATTGGACTTTTCCCGACGATGGATCTATTAGACAATTTTCTTGAGGGATTTAAGTCTAAATTAAAAAAAACAAAAACATTTCCTTTTGTTAGGTAGTGTAGCAATTCCTCCTTGGTTTTTCTTGGTGCCGCGGTTCTTTTCCAAGGGTTTTGTTTGAACCGGGTGTAGTTAGTTTTTTTTAGGAATAGGAGTCATTGTGTTGTGTTTTGAATTGAAGCAATATATCTTGACTTTGTTATGCCTTGAGAATAGTGAGTACTTTGGTTGTGACGCTTAGGCTCATTTTTTAACTCTTGTATAAGTACATTAAATTGTATAAGCTTAACTTTGCTTAAATGCTTTGACTAGAGTGTCTTGATGAATCCAATCCTGAGTGAGTTAAGTGCCATGTGTGTGTGAGGTTTGTGTGTTATTCTGTGCATTGCATTTGATGCCTAGAACTTGCCCCGTGTGTTTGCAAAATGAAATAGTAGTTTTGTTCAGTCTTGGAAGTGATATAGGTGTTTCTTTGTTGAGCCAAATATGTATATTTTACCCGCCTATTGTTAGGTATCATAGTTAACCTCTTTGAGCATGTAATCATGTTTCTTTGGAAATCACATTAGAAGCCTTACCCATTTGTTTTAATTAATCATCTATTTGAACCTTCTAACCTCTCATGAGCATTTGAAGTGTTATGAACTGGGTAAAAGTTAAAGTGTGGGGTGGTTGGTTTGGATTTTGAGTGGAACTAATGAAATAAGGAGAAAGGTGCATTGTTTTGAAAAAGTAAGAGCCACTTAAATAAATAAATAAAAAGAAAGAAAAGAAAAAAAGTTGTATTGTTGTGAAAAAAAAATCCTTGATAAATGCTGACTCTTGATGTAATTGTGCTTGTGCTTAAAGTAGTATGGGGTAAAATACATTGATGTGAAGGCGGAATTTGGTTTGACATAAGTATGGGGTTTCAATGTTAAGGTATATGTATTAAAGTGCTTAGGAGGTGTAGTGACTCTTATATCTAAATGTATCCTACCCGTCCCGCAGCCTACATTACAACCAAATAAAGTCCTACTTGATCCTAGACTGAATAAGCTGGACTATTAGAGTAGTACACTACGGGCAAGCCTATGGTGAATCTTTTGTGCCATATGAAATTTATTTCTGAGAGTGAGTGAATTATTTCTATCTTGAGTTCCTAAGTGTTCTTAAATTTTATTGTGTGAAACTACTCTCTTTTGTTGTGTGAGGGCACTTGATTCATGAAGGAAAGGTAATGTCAGTGACATCTATGTTATAGTAAGTGTGTGAGTTGTGAATAATGCGTGGTACTTGTGAGTGAAATCATGAGGTGAAGATGTTACACTTTTGTGCTTAGTCTATTTGAAATATTCTTGGTGTGGTCAGTTAGGAGAATTGTTTTAAAAAAAGGTCGTGTCTATATAAAGTGTAGTTTGATTACTCGAGGACGAATGATGGTTTATGTGTGGGGTGTTGATGATAGGCTATAATTACGTATTTTAGTCGCTTATTACACTCTAATTTACTGCACTTTAATTGAGTTTGAGCTTTAATCGCTAGTGTTTTGCACTAATTCAAGTGATTTGTAGCTTTGAAGTCTGAGTAAAAGCCCAAGGAATTAGCCGGGATTGTGTTCGGGGATCAAATTTGATAGTGAAGAACAAACGAAGACTCGAGTAGGCATATTGCGCACTGTCTAGTAAAATAGACATAACTCTTTGCTCCGAACTCATTTGGGCTATATAATATATGGTTAGAAAGCTAACTCAATTTGCGCGAAACACTGTACTGGGAAAATACCGTGCCAGGGCCGCGCCCGGACCGCGACCGCGAGCATCCAAGCCTGGAAACTTGTTCTTTTTTGCGTAGGAGAAGGTATAATTGTTTGGGCCCGACCCTACTTCATATATATACATGGGAGAACGTTATTTTTGAGAGATTGGACAGATTTGAGACAGATATTCGACCTAAGGAGGCAGAGACACAATAGGAGCAAGGCGGGGAATTCTTCTACGAGTTTTTCCTTCCTATTCTTATTTTTCATTGTTGGTTATGACTTTTAGTATTGTATTTTTAAATACTATTATGAATAGCTAATTTGTTATCTAGGGTTTTGATCGAACCTTTTGTAGGATAAATTCTTGCTATATTTTATATAATTGAGCTGTTGGATTTCTTTACTTGTTCAACTACGTGTTTATTGTTGTTGATTTAATGGTCGTCGATTGACTATGCCTATTTATTATGTGTTGCTTGATAAAGGATACATGTTTAGGTGGTTTTTGAACAACGTTACTCCTAACGTATGTGAGAAACCAATACAACAGGTTTAAAGGTATGTTTAGAAAGAACAAAGTCTTAACGTGGTCATAATGAGCGGTTAGAAAAAGCCAACTAGCGTAGCTCGAGAGAATATGTCTAGTAAATTGTTGTAGTTGCTCGAGAGAGAATTACGGCACCTAATAGGTAATTTGTTATCTAGGGTTTTGATGGAACCTTTTGCAGGATAAGTTCTTGTTATGTTTTAATATAATTGAGTCGTTGGATTTCTCTACTTGTTCAACTATGTGTTTATTGTTGTTGTTTGAATGGCCATATATTGACTGTGCCTATTTATTATGAGTTGCTTGAGAAAGGATACATATTCAGGTAGTTGTTGAACAACGCCAGTCCTAACATATGTGAGAAATCAATACAGCGGGTTTAAAGGTAGGTTTAGAAAGAACAAAGCCTTGACGTGGTCAAAAGAGTGGTTAGATAAAGCCAACTAGCGTAGTTCGAGAGAATATATCTAGTAAATTGTTGTAGTTGCTTGAGAGATAATTACGGCACCTAAAGTGCTCACGACCAGTAGAGAATACATAGGCGAAATTATAGAAAATATAGCGGGAAGGATTCCGACAGTTGGGGAAATCATAACTTTAGACCTCCTAAATTTAATCTCCAACCCTTAGTATCTTTAGTTGTTAATTTACTTCTTTAGTTTCTTAGTTAATCAGTTAGAAATAAATATTATAATCACAATAATTAGGAAATTCTTTGGACTTGCATTTCTTAGTAATATTGTACAATTATAGCGAAACCTTAGTTCTCTGTGGGATTCGACTCCGGACTTATAGACCAGATTATATTTGCAGCGACCGCTTATCTTTTTTAGGACTAGAGTTGGGCGGATCACTAAGCTATATGGTACTATTTGGTGAGGGATGCCCTGGAAAATGTAAAGTTGATTCAAGAGTGACTTCGCACAGCACCGTCCAAACAGAAGAGTTACGCGGATCAGAAGGCGCGCGATTTATCATTTATTGTGGGTGAGAAAGTTCTCTTGAAGGTCTCACTAATGAATAGGCTTGGGAAAAAGGCAAAGTTGAGCCCTAGGTCCATTTGAGGTGTTGATACGAGTAGGGGAGGTTTCTTATGAGCTTGCTTTACCTCCCAGTCTATCAGGAGTTCATCCGATTTTCCACGTGTCTATGCTCCGGAGGTATCATGCTGATAGGTCTCATGTGTTAGACTTTAGCACAATTCAGTTAGATGAGAGTATGGGTTATGAGGAGGAGCCAATTGCCATTGTTCACACGCAGGTTCACCAGTTGAGGTCCAAGAAGATTTCTATGGTAAAGGTTCAGTGGAGGGGCCAACAAGTCGAGGATCGACTTGGGAGGCCGAGGAGGACATGTAGAGGAGATATCCACACTTATTTGACACTCTAGGTATAATCCTAGCCCGTTTGAGGATGAACGTTTGTTTAGGAGGTGGAGAATGTAATAACCCAACCGATCATTTTGCTTTTTAGATCCCCTGTTCCCATAAATAAGACTCTCCGTATTTTCTTTTACTATTTTATGATCTACATGGACGGTTAGTTTGGGATATGGAAGGGTTCGGGTAGAAATCGGAACACTTGGTTCCTTAGTTGGCTTTAAAAGGCTAAGTTTGACCTTGGTCAATAGTTTTAGTAAAAGACGTCAAAACTGGGATTTGACAGTTCCAACAGGTTCGTATTATGATTTTTAACTTGGTCGTATATTCGGACCGTGTTTTGAATGACCAGGGAGCGTTTCGGCGCTTATTGTTGAAAATTGGATTATTGAAGGTTTAAAAGTTCCTAAAATTTGGTTTGGGATAGGTTTTGGAGTTATCGAGGCCCGATTGGGATTCTGAGCCTAGGAATAGTTTCGTATGGTGATTTAAGGCATGACACAAAATTTTGTGTCATTCCGAGTAGTATAAGTATGATTCGGCGCGTTCGGAAAATATTGGAAACTAGAAGTTCATGATTTGATTCAATTTGGTTTTGGGGTGTGATTCTTAGTTGTGTTGTTTTTCGTGTTCCGAGAAATCGAGCAGGTCAGTTTTATGTTTATGGACTTGTTGGTACATTTGGATGGGTCCCAAGTGGCTCGGATGTGTTTCAGACCACCCGGTGCTAAGTTGAAACACCAGATTTTTCTAGTTCTGGTTTCCTTCTTCGCGAACATGGAAGGACCCTCGCGTTCGCGATGAAGGATTTGGGGTACTGTGGGCTGGGGGATTTTTCCCTTCGCGTTCGTGTTAGAAGGGACACATTCACAGAGCCTTGGGCCCTTTAGCCTTCGCGTTCACGTGAGCTGATCCGCGTTCGCGTAGAGGAGGCTGAGCTGGGTAGCCGCTGATCATTCTTCACGTTCACGAAGAAGCCATCGGGTTCGCATAGGGTAGGCCAAGCAAGCCTCTACATTCACGAGGCTCTTGTCGTGTTCGCGATGCGTATATTTCCTGGGCCTGGGTCATTTGCTTTCACGATCGCGAGGCCTCTTCCGTGATTGCAAAGAAGGCAGACCTGGATAGAAACATTTTAAAATGGGACTTAGGTCATTTTTGGGTTCATTATTTCACTTCTTAGGCGATTTTGGAGATTTTTAGAGAAGGGTTTCAACCTTGACATTGAAGGTAAGTGATTCCTAGCCAATGAAAGTTTAACACATAAATTATGGGTAGATTTTAACATGTAAAATTGTGAAAATTATGGGATTAGTTGAAAAACTAGGTTTTGATAAAAATGAGATTTAACCACGAAAATGATTATGGAATGGGATGAAAATTATATATTTTAGTTCGTAGGGTTATGGTTAACATTTGTCTTCGAAAATGTTCGAAATCCGGGCACGTGGGTCCGGGGGAGAATTTTAGGAATTTCCAATTTGGGTTGGGTAATTACTCTAATAGTTAAATTATGAACTTTTGAACATGTATTGATTAATTTATATAACATTTGACTAGTTTAGGATTTTTCTGCGCCGAGTTGAGGCTTTAGAGTGAAATTGAGACCGGAAAGCAAGCCTTGAGACAAGGTAAGTCTCGTGCCTAACCTTGTAAGAGGGAATTTATCTGATAGGTGATTTGGAATAATATTTGGTTCTAATTGTGTGGGCTACGTACACATGAGATGACAAGAGTCTGTGCGTAGCTACTAATTATGCCTATGTCCGGGTAGTATAGAACCAAATTCATGAATTTCTTGTAATGTTTGCACCCTACTTGCTAATTAAAGTGCAAAAATTATATTGGAACTCGTTAGAGGAATTGTAAACGACCGATTTTCACTTACTTGAATTTTGAGCGGAATACTTGACCGTTAATGGAAATTTTGTTTCATTGTGTATTAGCCTTGTAATAACTTTTAAGCAAAATGTTTATAAAGTATCTTCTCTTCTTGTGGAGCGGGCCGAACGCCTCGGCAGCAGATAGATGCATCTATGGTTCGTTTAGATTGACCCTCGGCAATGTACACATTATTCTGTACCGGGTCGTACGTCCTCAGCATAATCGTGCGTGATAATACTCGGAATTTAATTATATATTTGATATCATTTCATGGCTTGAGAGGTTAAAATCATATATGATAGAAATTAATTTGGGACTCCTTGTCTAAAAGAATTATTTATTTCCTGCTTGCTATTGAGTTATTATTATTATTCACATAACCCATGCTTATTTAGAACTTATGTACTGTTATTGTAGCGCATAGTAAGTACCGATGTTGACACTCGTCACTAATTATTCGAGGTTAGACTTGATACTTACTGGGTACATGTTGTTTATGTACTCACGCTACACTTCTGCACTAACTGTGCAGGATATGAGGCAGGTGCATCTGGCGGACACACCGGCGCGCATCCTCGTTACTTGGAGGCCTAGTGGTGAGCTACTTCCTGAGCCGTTTCGTATCACCTAAAGTCTCTCTTTTTCATTTATTTCTGTCTATTTTCATTTAGTACAGTAGCTAGAGTTTTTTATAACCTATAAGGGTTCATGCACTTGTGACACCAGGTTTTGAAACACACACTAGCAGGCTTTATTGTTTTGGTTTATTCTATTGTTATAATTGCACTAGCTGCTTTCGTTTATTTATTTTAAATTTTATGTTTCTTAACATTTTAATTAATGGGATGTAATTACTTGGAAACTTATTAAAATATGTAATCACGTGGTTAGTTCATTGTTGGCTTGCCTAGCGGCGGAGCTGGGCGCCATCACGGCCTATAGGAGAATTGGGTCGTGACAATAAGATTATAATTTAGACATTAGTAATTCGCTTAGATTGATATTTATGTGATCGTATTTATGGGATAAAGACTTGTTGATGTTATTCACTAAATCACAAAGATAAATGATGCATATGGATATACGATCATTGAACCCACTCATTGGATAATTCCTAATGGTTAGAATTACCACAAACTGTCAATAAGATATTCTCTTGAAAAATGTGATGCAAGAGTTTCCTTCGACCTGCGATCGTCATAGTAATTGAAAAATTATTAATTGTTCTTTGATACTAGACACCTATGGCCCTAGGTCGACAGTTGAAAGGATATTAGGTACGATTAAATACTTGTAGAATTAGTGATTGATCAAGATGTAATGTGTCAACTTTTGGTAATGAGTTTAAGCTCCATGTTGTCATGAATTATAAATGACCAAATTAAGACCTTGGCTGGGGCAATTTAATGAAAGAAGAAAAAACTTTCTTAGGTCATTCAATGGTCGATTATATTTGACATGAACACATAGTTGGTCACCCATTAGGATTCCACAGTTGAACCATATACTTGAGTGACCTAGAGCTATAAGGAAAGAAGAAAACTACATTATTCTTCTACTGGTTCGTGATAGTAAATTGTATACTTCATTGTATCCAGTCGTTAAGGAGTGTTGCTAGACGCCACTCTTGATTAGTATATTGATATGATCATTTTTTTACCAGCTTAGTATTGAACCTATTAGATCGCACACTAATGACTGCTCTGATCATTATATATATATATATATATATATATATATATATATATATATATATATATATATATATATATATATATATATATATATATATATATATATATATATATATATATATATATATATATATATATATATATATATATATATATGTATATATTAATGATGACTACATGATTCAATTTGAATTGGACGTGGAATTCCATAAAAGAATTCCTACGGATGGAAATAAAAGTCCATAAAAAGGACGTCTAACAACAATAGGAATTTTGGAATTCGACAATCATGGTAGGCCTATGAAACTTGGAAGTGGAGAATGTGACAAACCAAAGGTTCATCACCTATTTTATTACCCATCCCATACTTCCGAGGACTTGAAAACCTCATTTCCGGGCGCGTAGCCGGACAACTTAAATATAAAATTCTATGAAAAATGCAAAAATTTGATATTAAAATGAGTAAATTTGACTCCGATCAATATTTTGGGTAAACGGACCCGGACCCGTGATTTGACGGTCCCGGAGGGTCCGTAGGAAAATATGGGACTTTGGCGAATGTTCGGAATCGAATTCCGAGGTCCCAAGCCCGAGAAATGAATTTTTTTAGTGAAATTGTTTTTCTTAAATTTATAAAGAAAAGTGAAATGGAAATTTGTTAGAATGTGTTGGTATCAGGCCCGTATTTTGGTTCCGACGCCCGTTACAAGTCTTATATGTGGTTTAAGATATTTCTGTGAAGTTTGGTTGAAAATGGACGTCGTTTGACGTGTTTCAGACTTAAAACTCTAAATTTGAAAGTTTATGAAGTTTGAAGAAAAACTAGTGATTTTGAGGTTTGATTCGTTGTTTTTGATGTTATATTGGCGATTTGATCGCACGGTTATGTTCGAAGGATGTTTTTGAGTTAGTGAATGTGATTTGTTAGGAGCCCCGAAGGCTCGGGAGTGTTTCACAGGTGTCTCGGAGTGATTTTGAACTTAGGAAGATTGCTGGTTTTTGCTTCAGCTGTTGCAGGTCCCATTTGTTCTTCGCGTTCGCGACACCTCTCCCGCGTTCGCGAAGCTTTAAGCTTTTCCTTCATCGCGTTCGCATCCATTCCCTCGCGATCGCGTAGGGTTATTTGACCCTGGGGACTTAGCCCTCTTTTCCTCTTCACGTTCGCATACATTTGACCGCGTTCGCGTAGCTTTGCAGGTCTTCTTCATCGCGTTCGCGTGATGTCCCACGTTTTCGCGTAGGACGCGATGGTCTGTCAAGTCAACCCTTCGTGAACGCGACCTCCCTTCCGCGAATGCGAAGGGCAATTTTTCTCAGTGGTATATAAATATTTCCAGAACAGTAGCTTTGGGATTTTTCATAAGTTTTCACGAAATTCATCTTCTCCTAGGTCCTTAGGCATCCATTGAAGCCATCCTTCACCAAAACTTCTTGGTTAGTAAATTTTTAACTCGTTTCCTTCATTTTTCATCTATATCTAATGAATTCATAAGCCTAAAACATGCAAATTAGAGTAGAAAATTGGAAATTTGGGTAGAGTTTGGCCCTTTTGAATTTTCTTGATTTAGACCTCGTTTTGGGGTCGAATTTGAAAAAAAAAATTATATTCGGGCTCGTGGGTGACATGGTTTTGGTCCGAGCCTCGTGTTATTTTGGAAGAATGCATGGAAATTGGTAATTAGGCTATGTAATTGAATTATTGAATCCTTATTGATATACTTGAGTTGATTATGCCTAGATACTACCATTCCGGAGTTGAATTCTAAAGGAAAGGCGGTGTTAGGGGGTTGATTGCTATATTTTTTACCCGAGGTAATTGTTATGTCTAACCTTAGCTTGAGGGAATAGGATTTGAGTCTTATTTTCTACTTGCTAATTGTAGAGTACGATGTATAGGCATGGTGACGAGTATCTATACATTGGTGTCTAGCATGACTGTGAGTCTTATTATTGTGAATATTCCGATTTTGTTGTAACTTTCATACTTAATTGATGATTTCTATACGTTGTAAAGAGCGTGTTAAGGGATTGTGATCTTTAAACTTCGAGGAGCATTGGCTCAAATTGTAACATGAATGGTGAAGATATATGGGATCTTTAAACTCCTTTGGAGCATTGGCTCAAATTATAACACAAATGGTGAAGATATATGAGACAATTGATTCCTTTGGAGCATTGGCTCAAGTAATAGAGTAAACTATGAAATGAGAGTGAAAGAAAGAGAAAGAGTTACTAAAGTATGTCCCTCGCCGGGTCATTGTTGCTTTAGTGATTATCTCCCTTGCTGGGATGTTGAGATTACTGTTATTGTTCCCTTGCCAAGATATAATTGTTTAATTGATGTTCCCTTGCGGATTTCTATTTTTATTCTGTTTACTCCCTTGCCCTTGTTTGTGATTGTTGTTTGGGTGAGGAAGAGTGTTAAAGCACGAAGGGTGATGTCGTGCACTATTTTCTATTGTAAGGAAGAGTGTTAAAGCACGAAGGGTGATGCCGTGCATTGTTTGATATTGTCTCCATTGCTAGGATGTTGAGATTATTGTTATTGTTCCCTTGTCGGGATTCCTATTTCTATTCTGTTTACTCCCTTGTCCGTTGTTGTGATTGCTATTTGGGTGAGAAAGAGTGTTAAAGCACGAAGGATGATGTCGTGCACTGTTTTCTACTGTGGGGAAGAGTGTTAAAGAACGAAGGGTGATGCCATGCGTTGTTTCATATTGTGAAGAAAGAGTGTAAAGCACGAAGGGTGATGTCGTGTCGTACGCCGTACCATTCTGTACCGATATTCATTGATTATAGTACGAGGAAAAAGAGTAAAAGCACGAAGTGTGATGTCGTGCCATGATTTACATTGATTACATTATACATTGCATAGTGAGAACGAGAGTAAAAGCACGAAGGGTGACGCTGTGCCATGATTTACATTGATTACATTATGCATTGCATAGTGAGGACGAGAGTAAAAGCACGAAGGGTGATGCCGTGAAAGCTTGTGATTTCTGGTCCTTATTGATATTCTGGCCTTGTTGTTCCTTTCTTTGCTTAAGATTTCTTATATGAAACTGTTTTCTCCGCACAGCATGTTCCCCTTCCCTTATTGATGGATTACTTCCTGTATTTATTTTTTGTTGTTTATATATATATATTCGAATTGCACAGGTTTACTTGGTAGTCTGGTTCTAGCCTCGTCACTACTTCGCCGAGGTTAGGCTAGGCACTTACCAGTACATGGTGTCGGTTGTACTGATGTTACACCTGCACTTCTTTATGTTGTGTAGATTATGAAACCGGACCCGGAGGACATCATTAGTGGGATAGTCTTCCAGCTCCGTGGGCCTTTGCGTCTCTCCCATCCCTATGCCGTCATTTCTGTCTTGTTTTCCTCTAGTTCCAGAGACAGTCATGTATTTCCTTTCAGGCTTTGTATTTAGCACTCTTATAGACAGTTCGTGAGTTTGTGACCCCAGGTTTTGGGAAAAATTATGCGTCGATGTATTATGTTGTCTTTACTTAGTTTTGAAAACCATATTTATTTATCTCCGTTGTTAAGTTGTGAACCATTTTTAGCTTATTCTGTTAAATCGATGTTTCCATGCTAGTTTAACTGTACACGTTGTCTTGTCTAGCGAGTTCAACGTTAGACGCCATCACGGCCCGATGGTGGGATTTCGGGGCGTGACAACATTACCCAATGAGAATGAGATTACAAATTTTCCATACAAAATTTCATGAAGTTTATTTTTGGAATAAATTTTTATATAGATGATGCTATATAAAGGATGATAGAGAGAAAATATTATTACAAGAAAACTGTTACCCGAGCATTCCATAGACTCATTTGAGATACTCGCGGAATCTTTCATCAAGGCTTAGGCCGGAGCCAGAAAACTATAGGCTTTAAAGGCCGACATATTCAGGATTGCGCAAGGAGAGTCTGAATTACTACGAGAATTCGTTACCCGATTCTAGAAGTAGAGAATGTTGCTTCCAATTGTCCCATATGAAGGGACGGATGATGCATTCACCAAGGAATTGAATCCGAGAATTTTGGACACTTTCCGGAAACTGAAGAAAAGTCTTCTTGAGTTTCAAGTTAGGGTGTTAATCAGGCCGAGCCGGCCCACCAAAAACTCGGTTCGACCCGAGTCATCCTGGTTGGGTAAGGGGTTGGACGGGTTGGCTAGGGTAGGGGGTTGTGTCGGACGTGGGGGGATTTTTTTGGCTACCGGTGCACCGAAACCCGGCTAGCCTGTTAACCCTTCTAGCCCGGTCCAACCCGATTTTATGTTGTAATTTTTTTTAAATTATGATAGTTGTCAATGGTCAAAATCAAAAACGACCGTTGGGAAACGAACAATTTTTTAACTTTGAGCCATTTCGGCCTATCCCCTTATTAAAATAGCCCCTCTACCCTCTAATAATTCATAAATTACATTCTTAGCCTTTTAATAACTATAAATAGCCCCCCTCTTCTTCATTTTTTTTCACAACTTGCTCTCTTCTTTTACTCTATTTCTCTCTCAATTCACTTCCGATTATTGAATTTCTTATTTCTCTCAAGTTCTCAATTAATTAATATTTCAAGTTTTATCAATTATATATGGTAGCCACTACAAAATTACAATTATCAAGTGAAGTGTGTTTACCTTGTTTAGTTTAAGTTAAATCATGCCCCGTTCTTCTAGAGTGCGTTCACATATTTGGGAAAACTTTGGGTGGTAGAAGAAAATGAAGAAGTTCGCAAAGTAGAGTACAAGAACTGTGGTCGAGTCTTAATGTTCATCAAAAGTGGGAGGGCACAACTGGTTTAAGGAGGCATATCAAGGGTTGTCTTCTACGTCCTCCAGGAATTTGTATTTAAGTTGATTTGAGAGAATTTGGGTTATTTTGAATTTGTTAGACTTATTTAAGTTTAATGTGTTAGTTTATAAGACAAGTTAATTTGAAGTATTATTATGCAATGAAAATATGAAATGAAAGCCTTAAGTTTGATCCTTACATATTGATCTTATTAAATAATTTTATGTAGCCACTTAATTTCAATTTTCAAATTTTAAAATTCAAATTTTTAATTTTATGCCTTAAAATACTTAGTTTATTATTTAAAAGTTTGCAAACACTTATGTAACAATTATATTGAACAAGGAAACATAATACACTAAAAGAACAGCCCAGTGCGCTAAGCTCTCGCTATGCGCGGGGTCCGGGGAAAGGCCAGACTATAAAGTTCTATAGTATGCAGCCTTACCCTACATTTCTGCAAAAGGTTGTTTCCCCTACAAGGAAATATAAGACACTAAAATAAAATTAACCCGGCCCGGTTCAGACCCGATAAGCTCGAACCCGGACATGCCCACCAAACTCGGAATATCACAGCCCACTAACCAGCCTGCCCTACTAACCGGACGGGATATTTTTTCCCATGCCCATCTCGGTCCAGCCCGTTCGGTAAACACCCATAGTTTCAAGCAATGACTTGGGCGGATGTCCAAAACCGGTACGAGCCAAAGATAAGGATCTAAGATGATCAGGTTGGTTTTCCATCGTCGACCAAAGGATGGGAGAATAATAGAGAAAAATCAAAAGACGATTACGACATGGATAGACGGATGTTGAGTGGCCGATTTTTTCCCTACGAACAGATCGAAGGCCGCGGTAGGGGCTTCCGCAAAGTGGAAAGGTTCGACGTTGACAGAAGGACTTATCGCAGTCAGAATAATATATCACTTCAGGATAATGAAGCATCAGGATCACGTGATCCTTTCTACCCTAAGTTATCGGAATACAACTTCAACATCAGTATAATGGAGTTGGAGTCAGCCATGAGAAACATCAAAGAGGCACGATTCCCAAAACTAATGAGATCTGATACCAGCCAGAGGGATCCCAACTTATAGTGTGAATACCACGGGACGAATGGCCACCAGATAGGGGACTGCCAATACCTCAAGGAAGAAATGGCAACATTATTGAAGAATGGTCACCTCAAAGAATTCTTGAGTGGCCGAGCTAAGAACAATTATGGTCATAACCGTGACAATATGGAACCCTCGAAAGAAGGAGAAGATCTATCGTGCCAACCGATCAACATGATCTTCAGAGGGAACGAGATCAACGAGGTCACCTTTTTGGCAGAAAAGAAGACGAAAGTATCAATAACCCATAGCAAAACGCTCCGGGAAGACGATATCACTTTTATGGAGGACGCAAACGGATTGCTGCTACCACACAACGACGCACTAGTAATTTCTTTGAATGTGTTAGATATTAAGATTAAACATGTTCTAGTGGATCTAGGAAGTTCGACTAATATCATACAATGGAGAGAATTGGAGGAAGCTAAACTTACCAGAAGCATTATTTCGGCCACAAAGCTCCTCGCTGGATTCAACCTCGCAAGCGTGACAACCCGAGGAGAAATTTTATTACTCACAAATGCTGAAGGAATGAAAACAACTCTCTTCGAAGTGGTAGATAGTGATATGGGATATAACATCATTCTGGGAAGGCCATGGTTTCACGAGATGAAAGTTGTACCATCAACATATCATCAATTGTTGAAGTTTCCAACACTCGAAGGAATTAAGCAGATAAGAGGTGACCAACCGGCGACAAGGGAGATGAAAGCAATTTTGGTCTCCAGTAGCAAAGGAAAGGAATGCGCGGCATAGCAATTATAGGAACTGAATCTTGCTCCCAAACTAGATGAAGTTAGCTTGGGGTTATAGGCGTCGCAATATTATCAAGTGCCGAGATATTTCTCGGTTCCAGAAGAGACGGATGCAATTAAATCCACATCTGAAGAGCTTGAGAGATTTGTATTGTTTGAAAAATTCCTAGAAAGGAAGTTCCACTTGGGGACAGGATTGCACCCAGAGCTCAGGTCTGGCTTTATTAAATTCCTTAAATCTAATGCTGATTGTTTTGCAAGAGGATATGATAGGTATCCTGATGGAGGTAGCCATACATAAGTTAAGTTTGTATCCCACCATACCTTCGGTAAGACAAAAGAAGCACCCTATTGTCGAAGCTAGGAATAAGTTCATCAAAGAAGAGGTAACCCACTTACTTAATATAGGTTCGATCCGAGAGGTAAAATATCCAGACTAGTTAGCCAATGTAGAAGTGGTTCCTAAGAAGAACAATAAATTTTGCTTGTGTGTAGATTATAAAAATCATAATAAGGCTGTCACGCCCCAAACTAGGGGAGGCACGACTGGCACTCGATACTGTATTCGATCGAGTTA